>VUQG01039761.1:0-15793 GCA_015106755.1 Etia nguti
TGCTGCCCATCAATCTGGGAAGCGTTGTAAGGTAAAAACAAAAGAACTCGAGACCTACCTGCTAGAATCCACAGGCCTCAGTTAGCATGGTAAATGTTAAAGTTCATGACAGCACATTTAGAAAAGGACTAAATAAGAATGGCTTGTTTGGAATTGTTGGCAGAAGAAAGCCTCGTCTCTAAAAAGAACATAGCAGCACGGCTTAGGTTTCCAAAGGTATATCTAAACAAGCCACAAGACTTCTGGAACAATGAAGTCTTGGCAGACAAGACCAAAATGGAGATGTTTGGCCATACACATCATATTAGCACAAACACTAACGCTCCACTTATTTCGGCTAAAGGAGGTTCTACAAACTATCGAATCATGGGTAGGGTTTAAAAAATCGATTTCCCGATTCAAATCGATTTTAGTTTGAATAATGCGATATCGATTTTTAAATATAAATGTATTTTGCCAGAAACAGCAGAATCTCAGGTTAAAGCTCACAAATCTATTTCAACAGCTGCCAATCAGCTAAAACAGAAACCGATTAAAGAGCAGGTAAATGGAAAAAGATGTAAACACAAACCGTTCACTTGCACGTACGCGGATATGCCGGGTGCTGAAAGCCGACATCTCACAGATTCTGAGGCTGCAGGTTTTGTCTCTCTCCAACCAAAATTGATTGAACCAGCAGCAAAAGAAGATCCAAACTACGCTTCACATTTAGGTTCACATAAACATCGTCATGAATTCCCTCTTACTTTTGCTGTTTTGCTTCCACCACGATAAAATCACACTTCCTGCACAGCTCTCTCTCTCAGTGTACTTCAAGAACAGTTTCCCATCTCAAATCTAAGTTTTCTGCATTATTCGCTTGCTTATTACGCACCCGTATACCGTTGTGTACAGTGTTGTCAGACATTGTTTTTTGACCTCCAACAAGAAAGCCTAATTTCTGCTGTTAAATACTGAAGAAATTTAAACTCTTACAAATTATGCCACATTGCAGAACGCTCATCTCTGTCTCTAATAAAAACCTCTGTAACTTTGCTCTGCTTCACTTCAGCAGCATCAGGTAATGTTCATATGTTGATTCATGGTTTTCTTCAGTTTCTGATAAACTGCAGAATATTTTTAAGGTTATCTGCTATAAAAAGTCAGAACAGGAAAATTGCCTTCATGTTTTATCCTCAGTTACGTTGACACAAAGGCATCTGCTGTGATGCTTACACCTCTGATGAAGTCTCACAAGTGTCAACTTTGTTTTATAGCCTACATAGATATAAAAAGATGGATATGTACTGATAAATGATCATAATTATAATATTTCTGAGTCAAAATTGAATTGAATCTAATCGGAACCTTGTGAATCAGAATCAAATCAGTTATAGAAATCATGAGGTGCACCTTTTCCCAGGACTGCAGGCTAGAGAGTCCTTTGAAAACTTTAGTTTTCACTTGTAGATGATAAAGATCTGAAAGACTGTAAAACATTGCAGGTGTTTTTGTTTTTTAAAAATATAATTATGTTTTCTTTGTTTTTTGCAATGAAAAGACAAAAAAAAAGGGAGGAAAAATTGGTATTGGCTATTGGCCAACACGATTATGTTAAACATCAGTACTGGTATCCATACAGAGATGCACAACTGAGGCATCTGTAATCTGTTGCGCTAGCTGCGCCTTTCTGTGGGTTTCACTGAAGTAGGAAAAACATTTACATTTAAATAGAATAACCTTTTCCAAAATCCCTCACACAGCGTGAGAATGGGAAGGCACATTCAAACTATCATGGCCATGAGCCTGGGCGTCTCTGTGTGGAATCAGATTCATCACAGCCAAATTGGCCCAAGTTGAGCTGTAGTGAGCAAGGATGACTTGGACCTTTTTGGTTTTATTCTGGGGGATTTCCGATTGCAGCCTCCAGAGTTCAGCCAATTAGCTGCTCCAAATGTTGATGTTGACGCTGGATGCCAAGTGTGTGTGTTGGTTGTTTTTTTTTTACGCTTTACAAATGGCATGCAACGGCGTGTGCATATTTCCCACATGCAAACTAAACTTTTATTCTATCTGTTGTGTGTAAATCACTTTCTGAAAAGAAAACAAGTCTTTAAGTGTCTTGGTTGGCCGCTGCTCTTTGTTTAATTCACCAGCTTGTGGTGCAGCTCGTCTATTAGAAACATCCCTGCCAACCTCTGCCAAATTAGAGCCTTTAATTGCCGTTCCATTTTGCGGCTTGGAGTCAGTGTGTTTCCTCTTCCCAAGCTGCTTGGCTTTGAACATTTTAAAGCCTTGCTTTCAAACTTTTAAGGTTTTTTACAACATTTTATAAAATTCAGTTTGTAACCCTTGAGTTTCCATCAAAGCCTCGAGTCAGGAAACAAGCCCTTTGCCTTGATTTTCCCTCTCTCTAACCAGTACGGTTACATCGGAACTCTTATTTGTTTGTGGTGGTGTTCATTTTCTGCTTGTGTTTTAGGGTACTTTCTGGAGAATTGTGTGTATCCCACAACCCGACTGTTACTGCTCCCTGTTTCTCTCTCTCTCTCTCCTTGGAAGGTTCCTAAAGTTTCTCCTTGTTAAAACAGGTGTGTGAGTACTTCACATTAGTTTAGATTTGCCTGCCATAAAACAGGTTTTATTGGCTTTACATCACCGTGCAAACAGCATTACCTATCGAGTGGAAGCTGTGAGTAAGTGGGGCTAAGCTGGGTGGGCAGCACTTGGCAACACATTTCACCCATGGCACCCCACTGACGGAAATAGGCCGTAAACATGACGCGTGTTTCCCTCTAAAGATGTGAGCTGATTGCAAGCCAAACACATTGTTTTTTAACACTTTTGGATTTTCTCAAGATTGCCTTTTTGATTGAAAATATGCGAGTGTTCTGATTTATTGATTAGCGCACTTTTCTTTCCTGGTGGTTAGTTAAAGAGAAAATTGTCTTGCAATAGCTATTAAGTGTAATTCTGCAAAGTCAGGCTTTCCTTGTAACTGTTTTGCAGGTCGTTTAATGCGTTTCGGTTGTTTTATGACTTGCTTGTACTTGCATCATTAAAAGCATCAGGGGATTAATAGCCATGTGGGAATGTGAGTTGATAAAAATATCTTTGAGCCATGTTGGCTCAAATGTGACTGCATTTTTTCTTGAAACATTAATAAATATTGCAGTTTCAAAATCTTAGACACTCCCAGATTAAATCAAAAAGGCTTCTTTACATCTGACAGTTACTAACATGTGTTTCTCTTTCTCCTTTTCCATCTCTCCTGCTTCCTGCCATCCTCCCTGCGGTGATGCTGTGACCTTCTTCTCCCAGGTAAGAAGTGCTTTTGTTGCCTCGCTTGTTTCTCTGTCCCACTTTGTTTCCTCAGCAGCACATTGGTTTTAGAGCTGAGTGTGAGTTTCTGTCAAAACACTCAGTCTCTTGATAGAAGCTCACATATGCATGCCAGATGGAGGGCTGAGCACGGTAATGGGGTGCTGTGAGATGAATCTTAAAATTTGTGTGTGTACTTAATGTGCATAAACAGTGACGCACCCATCCGTGCGACGACGTATGCCAGCAGATGCATTTGACTGCTTTCTGTAGTAGATGTAAAGAGAAAGCTACTGTAGTACTGTGAGTTTACCATGAAGGGAAGAATACGTGACTTCTTGGTCACTGAGAATCCAACTCACTGCACATAACAGCAAACCTTTTCTCTCTTCATTGACCTTCCTGAGTCTCACTCCTTACTCCCTGCTGTACTGTTTCACTCTTTGCCAGCCTTAAATCATTTGCTATGTTACACAAGTACACAAGTCTAAATGCAACCACAAATATATGATTTAGATATTAAACTTTTAAATGCTTGGGTTGAGAAGCTCTTGGCAAATGTTTCTTCTAAGCAAAATTCATCATAATTGTTTTCTGAAATGGCACAAGTGTTTTCTAACGTGACTTTTCTGGTGGCAATGACATACAGACTGCCTGTTGGGAGCACCGGGACATTAACTGGTGGCCTGAGGACTTTTGTGATAATATAAAATGTAGGAATGAATTAATGGACTGTATACATTCATACACAAAGCTTGTATGTATTGTTGTAGATTATGTTTTCAGTCAATTTATTTGTGTGTATGTGCATGTGTGAATTTTATTAGTTAAATTCTAGCTCATTCAGTATCTCTGCTTGAACAGTTTTGTATCTCTGGTCTTCTACATTTCGTTGCCCTCTGATTATTAAGTCTCTGAGTGTGCACCTATCTATCGCCTGTCTGTCACTACTGAAATCCACTGCAGTGTGTGCCCACGCTGGCAGCTGCTGCTTTCTACTTTTTATGAGTCTCTTTCAAGCCCACAGTTGGACAGGTGTTTGATATTAGAACGAGTTTGGACGAGGTATCACTTGGGGTTTTATTGCCCTTTAAAACGACACAGCTCACTCTGCGTGCTGGAGCAGCTGACTGTCAGGAGTTTCACGTCTGTATACATCGGTTATTGCTGACTTTGAGTAATAGTTTTTAAACATTACGTTAAATAGATTAAAAAATTAACAACCTACAGAATTTAGATGGGGTCAAGTCTGTATAGAGTAGACTTAGTGTATACATTAGTTTTATACACCAAATGTTGAATAGCAGGTGTTAAAGGAAGAACATTATCCACTTTTAAAAAGTTTCTTCCAGTAAAAATAATAGAAAGTCAGAAAAGTCGGTGTATATGCCGACCTGCAGCAGTTTTTACATTTCTAGTATTAAATTCAGGCAGATGCACATGAGCTGCATCCCTCTTCCTGCAGGAACATGCTATTCTGACTGTTTCATAGCATCTGATGAATAATACAATCACCTCAAAAAACCAGCACAAAATTTCTGGTGCTTTGTTTGATGAATCCTCTTTGCATTTGTTTTTTTAATCTCCACAATCCCCCATCCCTGCTGCTCTCTTACAGCTACTACTTTTAGTATGACATCATGCTTTTCTTTAGTTTCCCAGCTCCTGTGTAAATATCTGTGCTGAGGTTTATAAAAAAAAGGTTTGGATGATTTAACTACTTCAAATATTCTTGTATTCATTCTGTGCAGTCTGTTAGATGTGGCAGTTCAAATGCTTTTTGCTTTCGTGCATGGACAAACATTCTATTAATAATGCTCTGTTGAATATACTGTATACAAGTGCAGTGCTTGTTTAATATCACTGGAAGCCTGAGAAAATGGTAGTCGGCTGTTTTTGGGTTTTTTTTTGTTTTTTTTCCCTTCGATTCTTTGTTTCTGCATCCAAACCGCCGCACTAATGAGCCATTAGTTGTGTAAAAGTGCAATAGAAAGTTTAGTTGGATGTCCTCATGTGACTCCACTGTTCAGTGAGGACTATGTCAGAGCAGAATAGCATTTTAAGCAGGTACATTCTAGTTGTTGCCTAAATACACTTTTGAAAAAATAAACAAGAGCATGTTTGCAAATGATAGTGATCCAGTATTTATCTCCTGACTCTTCAGTCAAGTACAAAAAGTAATAACTTAATTCCTGTTGTTTCTCCAACTTATTCCTTTGTTCCCTTCAAGTCATTTCTGTTCTGATCTGCTCTATTACTGTTCCAGCTCTCTTCTTCTCTTCCTCCGTGCCTTACCTGCTGTTTCCTGTCTGCCTTTTCTGTCCTATTTCATCCCTAAGGGGAGGGCAGTAAGTGGTTTTGTGTCACAGCAGTTGGGGGTAATTGCTATTTAAGCCTGGGGCTCGCATTACGTGGGCTGCTTTATTGCAGCCCTGTTACGTGGTGCAATTTTTAATCTCACCCATATTGATTATTCCACTAAGGAACAGAGTGCCATGCAGTTGAATGTCACTTGCTGCTGGGTGGGGGCTGGTGTTTGGGATATTTAGGCCAAGCAACCTCTTCCTTTTTTCTGAACACTCAAATGCAAAAAGGAGGTCACACCAGCTAATATTGACTTACCTACATTTATTATGTCATTTGGAGCATTTCTGGAAACAGCAGGAAGTGGGGCTCTAATGCTTTCAGACAGTAGTTGTCCTTTTCTTCACCCTCATCAATACATAAAATATTAACCACTGTCTCCGCTGTTGGTTGGTTGCGGGGGTTAATGTTAATGTTTCCACAATAAAAGAGAAGATTCCTATGAGTCATAGCAGTTGTGTAATTAGATTCTGGTGGAAAACATGTCCAGCATATTGTGTTCACATGTAAGTCCACCTTTAGCTAAATGGTGGTAAATGAGCTGTTAAAGACTGATTAGTGCTGGTTAATTGTGCAGACTTCATTACAAACTAATTGAGGAGACAGTTTGTTATATTTTATATATTTCTATTTTCTGCAGTTTTTCCATTTTAAAAAAAGTAGGGCTTCAGATCACATGGTGAGTTTCTCCCCCAAGTCCACACATGTCCCCACGCACGCACGCACGCACGCGCACACACACACACACACACACACACACACACACCTACCTCGGAGCTGTGGCCGTGATGACTTCTCCCTACTTTTCTTATCTGTCACCCCAGTTTACTGCAGGGAGACTGTTGTTTGGGTGCTGCTGTCTTCTGTGTCTCGCTTTTATCCGCTGTCTGAGTGTGTGTGTGTGTGTGTGTGTGTGTGTGTGCACTTACTCACTTGTGTATTTTGTGAGTTTTCTTTTGTGTTGTTGCTTTTGTTCCTGGTACCCAGGTTATGTTTTTTGGGTTTTATTTATGTATGTATGTATGTATGTATTTATTTATTTATTTATGTGGTGAAGTCAAGAGCTGCATATGTGTGTTTGCTCTTCAGCTTGAAGTTTTGTGAGGACGAACTTGTAGTTGTTGACCTTAAAGTGAGAATACTAGAAATTTAGGACATTTCGTCAGGTATTTAAGTAATTTGTGTAGAATTTGTTTCTCTCTCAAGAATCCTGTGTGTGTGTGTGTGTGTGTGTGTGTGTGTGTGTGTGTGTGTGTGTGTGTGTTTTATTTTATTTTTTACACCCATTGACCGATTCACAGGCACATCTTGCTGAATTATCATTTGTGTAAGGATTGCCCATATTGACATGATATCATCACACAGATTTGTCAGCTGCACAGTCATGACTGGAATCTCCTGTTCCCATTCGACTGGATTGAGATTTGGTGACTGTGGAGACCATTTGAGTACAATGAATGCATTGTCATGTTCAAGAAACTAGTTTGAGATGATTTCAGCTCTGTGAAATGCCATATGAGTCAAGAAAATAACTGAACTGTAGATACAAGGCAGGATGGATCCATGCTTTCATGCTGTTTACGCCAGATTCTGAACCTACCGACTGAGTGTTGCAACAAAAATCCAGACTCATCAGCTCAGACGACCTTTTTCCTTTTTCTTCTGTTGTCTACTTTTGGTGAGCCCCTGCAAATTGTAGCCTCGGTTTCCAGTTCTTAGTGTGGTCTCCTGTTGCTGTAGTCTATTTACTTCAAGGTTCAAACTGTTGTACATTCAGATATACTCTTCTGCATCGCATGTTCTAACAACTGCTTGTTTGAGTTACTGTTGGCTTCCTTTTCACTCTAACAAGTTTGGCCATTCTCCTCTGACCTCTGGCATTTTCACCCAGAAAACTGCAGCTCACTGGATATTTTCTCTTTTTCAGACCTTTTTCTGGAAACCCTAGAGATGTTGTGTGGGAAAATCCAGTAGATCAGCAGTTTCTGAAATACTCAGACCAGTTGTCAAGACCAACAACCATACCACATTCAAAGCTACAGAAATACAACCTAAGTTAAAATATGTGGGACATTTTCTTTTAACAAAGGTCTTATTGTACTTGACTTGAGGCCAGATGACTTGTTAAGAGTAAAAGTGTGTGTCTGTGTGTATGTTTGAAGCTCCTTCTGAACAGACAGAATCCTGCTCAGAGTGATGATTTGTGTAGGTGTCATGTGACAGGAAAGTGACAGGATGCCCCAAAGACACATACATACAAAGATTTACATACACAACACCACATGCGTGCATGAACACACACATGTTTGCACACACGTGTCACAGCTGTAGCTGGGCAAGGGCACAAACACACTCAGCAGGATCCGGACTGATGCACACACCCTTCCCTGTCAGGTGACTCTTTATTGCATTATCTGTGCTGTGTATCCTGGACTTGTTTCATGTTTCCAAAGCAAACAGTGCTTCTCTCTCCTCTAACGAGCTGGCTCAGCTCATTCTCTTAAACAAATTTGTATAAATAGGTTTGATATTCTGAGTGTTGTTTATTTGTGTGTGATTGGCCTGATGCTGTGTGTTGTGTCACTCGAGACATGCCAGGACCCTGCTGGGCTTCATGGAGTCAGCTCCTCTTCCCCCTGTGATCCGGCCTTACAGAAGTGCCACTGTTCATTATTGTAACTAACTGTGTGTGTGTGTGCGTGTGTGCGTGTGTGTGTGTGTGTGTGAGAGAGAGAGAGCGAGAGAGAGAGAAAGAGAGGAAATAGTCCAGTGTGTAGGTCAAGTTGTAGATCGTGTGCTGTCATGGTGGAAATGTCAGGCCGTTGCTCCAGTTAGTGCAGCTCCTGTCAGTGAGAGCCTACTGTACTTATTCTGCTCTGCTAACTCTACTAATTAAAAAAAAATCAGCAAAGGACGGCTGTAAAGTGTGTGTGTGTCGATGCGTGTGTGCAATTTTCTTTCATTTTCAATACAGAAATATTTAAATAGATATGAAGTTGTTTGGTTGGAGATTCTGGGAGTGGATCGCTGTCAGTCTGTGACTTAAATTTGTTATACTTCACTATAGAATGATGGGTGCAGCACCCGTTCAAGAATAGCCTGCTCAGTAAGGCCGACCGAAGTGACAGGAGGAATGGGGTGTGTTCAGCAAACAGACAGCTGTTTCTAGTCAACATTTCACTGCAGCGATTCAAAAGCAGTGGTCTATGACTCCAATCCAGATAAATTAGATTATTTGGAGTGATGCATAGTAACATTAATTTTGCACAGTTTGTACTGTGGGTGTGTGCTGCACTAATAAGCAAAAGTTGAAAAACAGAATGCATTGATATTGAGGGAGCATGCATTTATGTTTGCAACTCCTTATAACAACCGCAGTGAGCGTGAGGAACAGATCAAAGTTAACCCAGGGTAGCCATTGCTAACTAAAATTTGGTACGTTTGTCAAAACCATGACTGTGT
Organism: Etia nguti; assembly: GCA_015106755.1. Taxonomy (NCBI): domain Eukaryota; kingdom Metazoa; phylum Chordata; class Actinopteri; order Cichliformes; family Cichlidae; genus Etia; species Etia nguti. Next base: position 9,127 of record VUQG01039761.1, read on the forward strand.
GGGATAGCAGAAGTTATAGTTGTGTACAGTTTGAGTTTAAAATGAAATAGATAATGGTGTTTTCTATTATGTAGCCCACTTCAAAACTGAATACCAATACACAGGAAAATGTGCAAAACCATTTTGATGCCACAAGGGGGGGGGGTTGCATAATTAGGAGAGTTGAATTTTTTTTTTTTTAAAGTTACAGAGTAGATCAATAGTTGCTATGGCTACGGCTGCGTTTATTTCTTGTGTTTTTGGTGGTTTCTGACTGTTTGCTGGTAGAGTTTTCACAACTTCAGTCTCGGGCTTTGACAAACAAATAACGCTTTGGAGACACATATAGTTGTGTTAACCCCACCAGCTAGGTTAACATTTATGATAACTGTTAAATATTTCATTGTTGTACTGAAAAACAGGTTCCTTCACATTTTCAGAATTTTGGAATAGAAAGGCACTGTATCGGTTAGAATTTCATTACGTGTTTGGTAGGTTTACTTTTTTATCCAGTTGACGGAGAATATTCGTTAGATACTAATGGATTCATCTCTGCGCTAAAACACTAGAGCCAACTTTAAATCTTATTTTTTCCAACTGGAGTATAAACACAACTACTGGAAATATCACAACATTTGCAGAGAAAGAGGTCATTATTTGTAACAATAGGCTTTGTTTAGACAGACAATAGCTCAGGTATAAAAAAAAAATGCTGCCTCCTCAACTATGTCAGTGAAACCATTAAAATGACAGTGAATGTGCCGACATGGAGTGGTTTGATAGAGAAATACATGTTCATAACAATAAAGTTGGGCGTGTGCCAGCTTTTGCTGCAATCTACCTGCTGATTACCCAGAGAGATGTTAGCATCATTGTTCCTGTGACACATTTTCAAATGTCTGTGCAGCTTTTTGGGATGTGGTAAAGTTCAGAGAGTAACATGTCCTGACTAAATATATACCCTTTAAATTTCTTTAAAACACTGTGCATTCAGTGTGAACTTGGGGAGATGAAAACCAAGTCATTGTGGATTTGCACAGAGCTACGAACAGCGTATTCTTAGGAGTATAGCTACACTGTCAGATATTGATGATTTACATCATGCATGAGTACATAGATGATCTCTGACATTAAACTCTCTCAGCTATAGGGCTCTCAGCAAACGCCCACCATCTACCCCACACAACTGTTTATTATTCTAAGAAGAAATACTGTATAAACACACAGCAGAGCAATGCAGTGGGTGTCCTAGTTATTACTGTCAATACCGCCCATTTAGTGCCAAACGGGCTCTATTATTAGACTCCACTGGACTGTCATCAGGTATCTTCAAAGGTTGTTGTATAAATCAAATATGACTCCTTTTTTCTTTCTACTCTGTGAAGTGCTGCAGTGTGATCTGTGAGGGGCTGGAACATGTTTAGTATCACAGAGGATAGTAGGAAAAATAATGGAAGTTTCTCTTCTAACCCTACGTGCTGTATGTTTTTCTTCTTTCCTCATTTTCCAAATGAGTGGATGACGTGAGACAAGCAGGGTGGAGTAAATGTATTTTCCTATATGTTTCAAAGAAGTCCTGTGATGTCAGGATATGGTTGTTTTTAATCAGGGAGGCCCTCTGTATTTTCACTCACCAGCACCTAGAGCTGTAGTTGACAAGGTGGGGTAACTGTGACCTGCAGGTAGTGATTGCAAGGCTACATACAAATGTTGGAAACTCATTGAAGCCAGTTAGAAACACTCAAGACAAATACAATGTACAGGGTTTCAGGTTTCACAGGGTATAAAAAAATAAATAATAATTTCACCTACAACCCAATCTGATATTGGTATTTGCATAATTTAGAATTAATGTAACAGGATTAAGATTAACATACTAAGCACACCCTTCCTTTGGATTAAATCGTGCTCTTACAAAAGTCCAGTGTGTGTGTGTGTGTGTGTGTGTGTGTGTGTGTGTGTGAGGGAGGGGTGTTACTGTTCTGAGAGTTACTATAAATGAGAGAGTGTGTATAGTCAATGTCTGACCCTTTGACATCCAACTGGAATAGAGGTGCACTCAGTTTAGAGACCTAGACCTTCACATGTTTCTAATGTTGGTCAGTCTATTTTTCTATTTTTTATTTAGATTGTTTATTGTAAGTAATTACTGCATTAAACTATCATTTAAAGTAAACAGTGGTTTCAAACTGAAAGACCTGGGAAGATGTAGAGTAGATCTGGGGCAAGATTTTTGGCTTTTTTGTTTTAGTCTCAAATAGCTGAACAACCACTGAAAACATTTCCATGGGATCATGTGGAGACATTAACAGTTCATAAAGGATGGCTGGTTCCTGATGGTGCCATCAGTAGTCAGGGAAATCTTGCCACTGCTAGTTTTTTGTTTAAAGAGAAAATATTTTTCCATCAGAACATAATTGACAATGCAGTTATATACAACTCTTGATTTAAATACAGATTACTCTGTGCATTCTTAAATTAACTAGTTATGGGTGACTGGGGAGTGGCGTAAATCCTTTTCTTGAGTAAATCTATTTTTTTCCCCCTCCTTACTGTAGCAGGATTTCAGTCAGCGTCTCAGCAGCTTGACTAAGCCTGCTTGGAGTTAGGCTGATCTGACACTAGTCCACTAATTGGCCAACCGCATATTTAAAAAGTGGAAGCTTAACAGACAGAAGAGGGAAAGAATACAGAAAAGAGAGTCTATCAATCAGTACAACATTGTATAGGAATGTCTATACCAAAATTCATGACTGCATATTGATTTGTTGTCAAGATATTTCACCCAGTATCACAAATGTCAACCTCATGATGGCACTGGAGATAAAATCTGGATCACCGAAGACATTAAGTTGGATGACAACTCCTGAAATGACCAGAACAAGCAGGCTTACATTCATGTGGAACACAAATGTGTGCAAAAAACAGAGACCATCTAATATTTGTTGCTGGAAATTCTACTTTTCATGAAATAGCATCAAAGCAAGTTAATAGTGCTGTTTTCCATTAAAATCACATGATTTTATGTAACTCGTGTGGAGTGGGCTGGAGTGATTTGCCACATTTTAAGACCATGCGCATACCTTCTCCCGCATATAAAAATGCAAGTGGAACTAGAAAGTTGTTATTTTTTTCTGAATATTATTTTCAGAAAATGAATATTATTTTGTATTTTAGTTTGTTTTCTGTAGTTAACATGTAACATTGTGGTGGAATTTTTATATGAGACTCTCTGTGTGAGAGCAACCCACTGTGTAGATATGTTGAGCTTTTCACATATGTCAGTCCTGATCTAAGCCACACCTGCTGCTAACCACGACTTACCAGTGAGGGAGAGAGAGAGAGGCAGTAGAGGAAAGCGCAGTGTGTTTCAGGCTGTGTAGTCACAGGCTGAGCAGTCGCTGAAGTGAGCGGTCGCTGTGTCGCTGCTGCCTTTTGCTTTTTTTTTTCCCTTCCTCTCCATCTCCTCGTTTCTACTATTCTCTCTGCTCTTCCTCAAAAAAAGGTCTTTCTTGCTGTCTTCCTGAAGCCACGGTGTAATTAATTACCAGGGCTCTGTGGGAGTGGAGCTGCTCTGCTTCCAATTGGATCCTTGGCCATTTGCTGACTCTCACTCATTGCTGGAAATAAATGGAAGGGAACACTCACTCTACCACGAGACAACTGGGGATTCCTTTTGGTGTGAAGTGGGATTTTTGATCTTCTTTTTTGGACTTTGTTGAGTGAATTTTCATCAGGATACCTTTTTTTTTTTTAAACCAAAAATGACAATGAAATGACAAGCTGATTCAACTTAGTAACAGGAAGCAGGTGGGATTTGGTGGGTTTTAAACCCCTCCACTGCATGTTGGGGAGCTCAGGTCAGCCCCCACCCCACCTCCTGCTAAGAACCAGTAGGAGAAGCTAAGACTGGGACATTAACAAACTGAACACTTCAATCAGGTGTTGGATCAGGTGCAACCTCAATGTGTGTGCTGTGTTTTTTTCTTTCTTTTTTTCCCCCCTCCAGTCTGGTAACTCATTCACACACAGAAAAGTAGCTTGATTGCAGAGAATTCCTGCTTACCGGTGGCAGGATTTCCATCTCAGTGTGACGGGGAGGGGAGCTTGCAGTCATCTGGTGGCTGGGGAAAAGATGCCAGCCATTCTAGTGGCCTCAAATATGAAGTCGGGACTCCCCAAACCCAAACCTGTGCACAGTGCCCTACCTATCCCCCAGACCCCCAGCAGGCCGTCACCTCTAGCTGTACCTCCGGCACCTCTCAAGACACACATCCCCTCATTGGGCCAGCAGTTTGGCTCAAGACCCCCAAGAACCAACGCAGCAGAGTCAGAGGTTGGCAGAAACACTCAGGTCAGGATGTAAAGCAGTCATCTCCAAACCCAGATCCTAAGTGTTATTCTGCTAATACTGCTTTATAATGAATTTTGTAGCAATGACATAGAGACAAACTGCGAGGAGGGTACATGGTTGATTATTTGTGTAGAATCTTTTTTTAAATTATTAATTCTAATAGTACTGACTGATTTAAAACTCTAAAAGAAAAAAAAATCCCAACTAATTATAGTTTAAAAGCAGTTTGAGGGCCTTTTCTTCCCTGTGGAGGAATATAAAGCATTTATAAAAGAAATATAATAGAAAGATATTCTGTTATTCTGTTGTCAGCTGTTCGATCTGTATAAATCGACAAACTCGGTATCATCACTTTATTTGGCTCAGAGTAGCATAACAGAAACACAGAGCCAGATTCATTGAGTTCCTGGAAGGACATGGAGCAGGCTGTGTCTCTGCTGTCCAGGATGGCAGCGTAGCAGGATATCAGGGTGGCTGTTTTGCTGTGTTTGTGAAATATTGGCTGCGCTTAGCAACCCCACGCAACGCAAAGGGCTGCAACGGCAGGAGGGATCGCTCCAGCACCATGTAAGGCAGTGAGGGGAAGAAGGTGTCTGTGTGGGTTTGTGTGTATTGGTGAGGCAGCAAGTCCATGCTTGCCAGTCTGTCTCTACAGTGTGGCCTCAGTAAGCTTTTGCAGTTGTTTGGGAAATCTGAATCCAGCGTGAGGAACTGATACAGGACACCACTTCTCTCGCACATGGCACGAGTTTGCTGCTGGTGTCATTTGTGTAGTGGCTAATCATGTTTTCTGACTGACCTACTTTCTGTGACTTTCTTGCTCTCTCCTGTCTGCCCTCCTTTATCCCCGTGGTGCTGATGATGCAGCCATCTTCACTCTCAGCTGGGTTAACCCTTGACCTCCATGACCAGGAGCAATGTTATTGCACTCATATGCTGAAATCTTTCAAATCCATGTGTATGTAGGTGACAGAGAGATGGGGGATTTCTATCTAAAGCCATGTTTAGTAGAATATCCTTATTAGTCCAGCAAAGGAGTGTTTGTTCACATATTAGCTTTATTGCCCTTATTTCAGCCTTGTGTCTGCTGGGCTTCACCCAGGGAAATGACTGAACAGATCGGAGGGCTGTGAGGCAGAATTCCTGATGAGGTTTTTGATGAGTCTTCCACATGCAGGTCAAAGCCTCAGTGGAGTACCTGCACAGACTCCATTGGTCCTTAGCATGAACTCAATCTGCTCTGATGGCAGGGTGAGATGGAACGAGGCTGTCTGGAGACGTGGTGGCCGCCTCACCAGACACAATAGTGAGAACCTGTCTTTTGCCTAATAGTCACCAGGATTCCAGTCATCCTAAACATTCACTCCACTGTCATTTGGTGACATTCATTTTTCTTCTTCTGGTTAATGTATAAATTAAAAGATGCTATGTCCAGAGCTTTGCAGCAGCTTTCATAGCAAGAAATGCTCGTAAGGTAGGGTGAGAGCTTTTTCTCTGGAGGGTCCATTTTGCACCAGATTTCATCAGTACAAATGGGTGAAAAATCATCTTTAGAGAGTCAGGAACAGATTTCAGTGCCCACAGAAGATGTAAATAGACTAGTCATAAGGGTGGGTTAAAGTTTGAGTCATTTCTCAACAATGAATACTTGCCCTTTTACTTGTACTGTCTCTGTCATCTCTATGAATGCTGCTGCTTCTTTTTATTTGAGCATGAAGGTCTCCTGAAATTCAAATCTAGTTTTAAGGAAAAAAGCCCCTCCCATAACAGGTCACATCATTGCTGAACCCCCCCTATTATTTTTATTAATTGTTGGAAATATAGGAAAAGGTTTAAGCAGAACAAGATGTGTTTGAATGGCAAACACCGAACACAGCATGCACTGAACATAATGGGTGCTAACAGAGTATGTGAGTAGTTATCTGAGGGATTAGTGAAGTCATACCAGAGTGTGGCTGTTGCTTGTGCTCCTCCCATACTTCCAGCTTGGATGGCCCAGTTGGCACTAAACACACAAACATGTTGTGTACACCTGTAACAAAGAGTTAATCCATAATGCAGCAAGAGCAGCAGGAGGCAGAGGGAGACAGGCAGGCTGTATTTACAGGCAGGGAAGAGGATAGTCCTGGATAGTACTAAGGATAGTACTTAGTCTGTGTGTGTGCTGTGTGTGAGTGGAGTCTGGCACAATCTGCTGAATCTGATGTGAAGGTGATAGTCTGGAAATGTGTGAATGGTATTTGAAGCTGTTCTGTGTGTGTGTGTGTGTGTGTGTGTGTGTGTGTGTGTGTGTGTGTGTGTGTGTGTGTGTGTGTGTGTGTGTGTGTGTGTGTG
>VUQG01039762.1:0-14697 GCA_015106755.1 Etia nguti
AAACACTTTCATTCCTGAACCTCTAATATCCCACACCCCTTCACGTTGATTCATGGTGTAGGACCTTCTGTGACATGGCAGGGAGTGTTTTACAGTCTTAATGAGAGCAGTGGAAAATTTAGGGGGTTAAGTTTGGATTCTTTCAACGGTCCACTGACTTCTAGTTTAGATCTATAAGGAGACAGATAGGGAGGGTGCCTGCTCTCTGTTAGAGGGGAGGGCTGTGCAGGACTACTACAAACAGGCAGAGTTGAATGGGTGAGGAAAATCCCATTACAATTAATAGTAATGAGATTCAATTAACAAAGGATAACAGGATTGAAAGATTTGCAGACATTATAAATCTTTACAGATATATGCTTGGCGATCATGTGACAGTGTGAGTGTTGTCATAATGTGTTTTGAGGAAGGAAAAACTGCTGCTGAACCGGTCTTGGCAAGCTCTGCTTTGTTTCCATATAATTATGATGACAATAGGTAGAACGGCCACTGAAAAACCTGGCATTAGCCTTTAAATCTTTCTAAACACACCCACACACACACACACACGCACACACATAGTCCTCCTCTTGTTTTCACATCCCTCTCTGCCATGTGGTCCAGAGATTACACAGAGAGGTGCACCCCTCTTTGAACCATCTGCACTGTATTAAAACCCAATCAGCATTTGGGCTAAAAGATTGTGCCATTTGGGCCAGCGGTAGCTCTCAGGAAGTCACATCAGGTGGTGGTTTCGATACTTTAAACTGCTCTGCTGCGGTGTGTTAAAGGTGCTCAAACATGATGCTGGCACAGATTTATCAGCCTTTTAGAAGCAATAAACTTCTGAGTAGGCATTAAAACCAGCCAACCAAACGGAGTTGCAAAATGGTCTCAAAACCTAAAACCAAACTGATACCGCTGGGTTATTTCTGTGGTACCCACAAAGATCTGAATACATTGCATGACTGAAACACGTCTGCTGAGAGGGTTTTGAGTGAAACAGTCTAAAAGTGAAACTACTCTTCTAACCTGGCTTGAGGTCTGTTTCTCCTTTTTCTTGGTGCCAGAATGATGACTTCCTTTGCCACCTCTGGTTTCTGTCCTGTGCTTCGTCTTTCGCATCTCTGCAACAACACAAGGTGTACACCTGAGGACTTTTTAAGGAATTTGCTTCATTGATTTGCAACTCTTAGAATCAAATTAAACATTCTCTCACTTGTTGTTTTTGACATCATTGCAGATTGTCCCGACCAATGTTAAACATAAGGCCTGTGGACCAGAATCAGGCCCTAAAATGACTCCAATCCAGCCCACTGGACATCTTTGGAATTTTGATACATTTTACTCCTTGTCCTGCTGATAGAGACCTCCCTCCACTGCTGTTCATACTACACCAAAGTAACTAAGTAATAGGTAAAAAAATTGAATGATCTACTATAGAAACTCTGCAAAAAAAAAAAAAAAAAAAAAATGGGTATTTCCATTACCAGTCTGGACAATGAGCATTCAGAGTCTTTTCTGTATTTTTACACATTTATTTCCTGAAACCTAAGCACAAGGAGTTGTGCTGACATAATTTTTTCCATTTACTACTTCAGCATTTCTTTTTCATGTAGACAAATGGAGACAGTTTGCTGAAATTGCACTTTTTCTTCTTATATTAAGAAATCTCAGGGTTTAGATTAAATGTGTAGTTAAATTACTTTATACTAACAGAAAAAAGAATTTGAACGGTCCACCTATTTAAGATCACAGTGGCCGGCAGTCTGGGGTGTCGTTTTGATGCTGAATTGGGTTCGAAATCCCAACCCTGCCTTTGAGCGTCCTGCTGGGACTCCAGATGAGCGCTGGCATAAACTTTAGATGAGCTTAGCCTCTTTATTTCCTGCTTACCTTCATTGTGATTGTTGGTGATGTGAACTAAATCTTCTCTGCTCCTGGCAGGCTGCCAAACTGCAGTATTACAGCCGGGGTTATCTGCCATGGAGAGAGACCAGCATTGGAGGTTTTAAAGTGAAAAGTTGGGGTGAATAGAAGCCACTGAGAGTAAAATCATCATCAGTATTATGAGACACGGACAAAAAGCCTGGTAGCTCACTGGGAGTTTAAATATAAATAATATTAGAAGCTTCCAAAATACACATTTATTTCATCGCAGTCTACTTCAGGGTTTGTGAAAGGGAGTCAGGGCTGTAACACATGTTGTACAAAGTCATTATGAACAAGTTACACTTTAGCACTAATAAAAACTCTGTTTCTCAAAAAGTGAAATTTTTGAAATAAAACAAATCACTGATCTAAATGAAATTGTTATACTCACCTAGTGTTTCATTATCTGATGCAGATTTGGATGTATGTGTTCTAAAAGTAAAATAACAAAGAAATATTTCATTATGTTGCATTATTATTATTATTCAAAACAAACCAGATATGATTATTTTCTTCACAACACAAAGTAAAGACCCCGGGACTTCAGAAAGGCAACTATAGAGCACATAAACCACAAAACACGAGCTTTAAAACATCACCACAAGACTGCAGGCTCATGCTGTGCAGATGTCCACTGCGTTAAATCTTTCTATGCGTTTACAGCGTCAACAAAGTTGTACGTTGTCCAAAGAAAAGCCAAGGGAGTAAAAGGTGTTGACCTTGAATCCGCTTAGTCCAGCTAGCCCAAAGCCATAATCTGCCTTCTGCTGGCCCAACAGTGTGAAGGGTCCTTCTTCTCAAAATACAGTTCTCTGCCAACAAAGCTGAACAATTTATAGATTTTTTTGGTTCCTATTGTGTCTTACGGACCGTCAATCCCTCTTGTTTAAGCGCAGCATTCCAATTTATTCTGCTCTGCTGCAGGAAGGATTTACAGTATTAACCCACAGTGAAAATAAACAGTGAGCCTTTCAAGCCATATTATTACTCCATGGGAAAGCTCTGTCACTGGAAGGGCAGCTTTATGCTTTCTGCACGCTCGACCAACAAAAGAAAGAGAAATAAGGCCACGGCATGCACTAGACGAACAGAAGCCTTAATTCCTTCCAGGATTACTTGATGTTTTTAATACAATTTTCCTGTCTGTTTGAAGCCGAGTGACATACATAATATGTGAATGGAAAGCAGATTTAGCTTGGAGCTTAAAGCAATGTAATGTGGGGCATATAGGACGATCTTAACATTCCTGAGTAATTTCCTTCTGAGCTCACCTTCTTTTCTTCTTGTTCGAGTTGGCTCTCTGCGTCTGAGGCATCTCCTGAAGGAAAACAAAGCATTTGAGGCTTAACAGTCTGTACTAAATGAGCAACTTTACGCCACATTCAACAAAATCCTGCAGCTGATTCATGTAGAGATTCACTTATGGGACAAGAGGAGCACGAAATTGAACATTTGGCCTTGCCTTGGAGGCAGCTGTCAACTGGCTCTGCTCATCATTTCATAATCAGCTTTATTTTTTTTAGGTTCAATCTGGTTACATGTCACAGCTCCTCAGGGGCATGACCCCATACAATCTGGTCATGATTGTTCACCAGCCTGCACCGCTCACAGTCTGTACAACGTGCTTCAATGTATGAGATTTTCATGACACACACCATGGATATAGATCTTCCAGAGCCTCGCCACTTTGTGCCATCATCCAGCAAGACTGCCGGGCTGCAGGAGCGGCTGCACGAGCGGCTGGACGAACGGCTGGGGACGGGCTGCAGTGGGGTGTCGCTAGAGCTCTGCACCGCCTCGTACAGGCTGTCCATAGATCCCTCCTGATGCCAAGTGGACAGACAAAATGACACAGCTGTTAGAGGGCTGCAGCTTGGCAGCACGAATATGAAATTCATCTGTTTCCATTAATGTTTCCAGCACATAAATCTGCATTTCACTGTAAGATGCAAAATATGAAAACTGTAGTTATGAGGATTTGATATGACTGCAGGGAACTGTCACTAATGCTGCTCCAAAGCTCCTTTAAATTTTCTTGTCAACCATGGCTGAGGGAAGGATTGAATTTCCTGAGAACTGATTTCAGCGTGGATTAAATTTTGTCTGACTCGTTGGGATTCCTTCTAGGAACGCATAACCAGTTTCTCTCGTCAGCTCATCTTGACTGTACTGTGACGTCTCATTGCTGTACACGATACAAGATGGCGCGGAGTATTGATTTTGCCTTCTTTCTTTACTCAACCATTCCTGGTTAAACCAAAACACAAAATTCACAATGAGTGGCCTGAGATAGAACTGGAGTCCTTCATCTCACGCATTAGAAAATCAATCCCTGACTCCCATGACTGCGGGCCAATAACAGGTCTTTACAAAGTACTCAAAATGTAAGATGTAGTGCGCAATGGTTTAAAAAAAAAAGCTTCCAAATGAAGTGCAAGTTCCTGTATTTGCTGTACGTGTAATTTGAGTAGAGTGGGTAAAAGGTGCGACATCCGTTAGAGATTCTAGGCAATGCTGAATCAGTCTGATCATTTGTCAACATCCCCAACATCTGTGCAGAGACAAGTTTAAAGTATCCAACCCACATGTCACATCCCCACGTGCAGCATGACAGCTGCCGGAGCATCTGAGGTACCCATGTGTATATTGTGTACACATGTGTATTCCTGCTTCTTATCTTAACTCTTGTGGCTTCATTAATAAACACTTTTAACAGCACTTGTAGGCATAAAGAAATTATACAGTAATACATAAACTAGGGCTTCAAAATACATACTGTAATAACAGAACTGCTGTGAAATGTTGCTCAATACTTTGTATGGTAAACAAAGCTTAAAGTTTTAAGACAATAAAGATAAGAAGACAAGTTTGGTGTCAGGAGGACTTGTCTAATGATCAAACTTTCTACAGCAGGTTATCAATGATCTGACTATTTACCGAGAAGACGTAGCAGCAAGCATTCTCATTAGAATAGTGCCGCGCTTCGGCATCATGTTTTGCTTATTTGTATGCAAACTGCGATTAAAAAGCGAGATAGACACTCTGTAGCTTCCCACACATGGAGGTATGCATAGTGTATTATTTATTGATCTTCATGATATATTACTTGTGGCTAACCTCAGATTTGCAACTCAAGTTTCTCTTTTACTCTGCGACTCACACACAGACTGATTTGTAAAGAAGACAAAAGCGTGCATCTTACCAGAGAAAAGCAGAAAAGGTTCATGTTGGCTGCGAGGTCTCGGGTTCAGTTTGCTTTGGTGCGTCAGATGGAGGACAAACAGCGAGCCGAGTGAAAGCCAGAGGCTGAAAGACACAACAGCTCAGTCTGAGGCCAGCCTTGGTCGCCTGCTGTCTTCTCAGATTAATACCATAGTGAAATCCCTCCACTAATCCAATAGATGGCCCACCATTACTCTAGCAGCTAAAGCAGGATTCACTCTTGACAACAAGCCCACTATTGGTGGATCAGCAGACTCTGTCTTTGTTTTGATTCTTTTCTTCTTTTTTTTTCCAGTAGGGAAGCAGTGAGCAGCCATGTTATTTATTTATTCTGAATCTAACTTAAGTGAAATTACAAGAACAAGAATTTACAGGTAAATTTCCTCATTAAAGGCAACTTCTAAAGACTTAAGACTAAAAAGTCTTTTGCCTCAATAATATTATCAATAATAAATAATAATCAATAATTATGAGGATCACTGGTTAAAGGTAAAATTAATCATTCTATTAAGAACAATTGACTAGAGATGACATTGGTTTATGAGATCACTAATATATGAATGTAAAAGCAGCATTTTAATGCTCTTTATTGGAAAAGTGATTTTCTTATATCCACTTTACTCCAGCGGTGCACATTGTATATATTGGAGTCATCATAAAGGTCATGGTTTAAATCTTGGCACATTGAGCTGATTAACGGAGTACAAGAATAAACATCTGTAACTGCTGGGGTAATCTTTAAAAACATATATTTAAAAAAAAACAAAAAACATATCCTGCTATCCTGAGGTAAAATACAAAAAACAAATGCAGTTTAGTGTGAGTGTCCAGTCTCAAGATTCAAGACTTTTTATTGTCATTACACAAAGATAATGAAAATAAGGCAATACTCCCTCACATGATGCAAGGTAAATAGTGGAATTTGTTTACTTTCCTTCATTATCATCTATAGCTTTAAGTGATGTGCATGTGCATGTGATTGCAACTATATGTACTTTAAATAAATGTAAGCTGTGCTTTAATGTAGCAGTTGGAGTAGTTTTGAAGTTGCAGTTTATTTTGCACAGTTATGGGGTGATCATTTAAATACATGTGCATTGTATGTGCTGTGTTGACAATCTGAACTTGAAGTACAGGTAATAAATGTACTGACATAAAACAATGTGTATATCTGCACTTGGCTTAATAAGTTAGCTAAAGGGAATGTAATGTGTGGGAAAAATGCACTTGAAAGGAAATTGTTCATCTGTGACAACCATGCCCTCAGGCAGGTTTTTAGACAATAAAACAAACACTACACTGAGCGCGCTGCACACAGTTTCTCACGTGCTCAGTAACAGCTCTTTCCTGTGTGGGCAGCAGTTGCGGGCAAGTATTTTTCCCCAGCTTCGAAATATGTAAAGTAACTTATTGAAAAATCACAATAAATGTAGGAAAGTTTTCCCATATCACAGTTTGTGGTGAAGCACAAACAATATAAGGTTATTTTGCATTCTTCTTCTTCTTTTTCGTTACCTAGAGACTTATCGATCATCCCTCTGGAGTGGTTCGAAGTGCACTAACTTGTAACACATGAAGTGCGAAGCTGGTGCTCTTTTAATCCACAAATCATACTGTCTGAGCTCCTCTAATGCAGAGCAGAAAACAGCTGGAGAGATTAAAAAGTATGACCTATATTTTCACAAACATGAAAATAAAAGAAATACTTCAAAGAAAATGATGTGATGCTGAAATGTATTTTGCTGCCTTTCAGCTCATTTCGATTAGTCATGTCACATTTGTCTTCTAGTGTCAGATTTTGTGGTGGTTATGTCTTTTGCACAGCAAGGTAAGCGCAATAATGGTTTTTAATGTGGCACAAGTCCAAAATGAACCACATAATCACTTCGTGGCTGACTTCAGCTAACCTCCCATGATTTAATGAGCCTCTTTAAAAATGGCCTTTTAGTCTGTATACAGTTCTGCGCTATTTTTAGCTCTGCATCGATGAAACAACGCACAGTGCAGCAGTGGATTGTTTCTGAGAACAAGTCTGGCCTGCTGCATACTGTGGGTTCTTAACACCAACAGGTTGTGACATATCTGAAAACAAAGTAGGATGAGTGAATGCTGCCAGGCAAGTGACCTGTGCCAACCACAGGTGTGACTGTGTTTGTATGCATGTAAAAAAAAAAGGATTAAATGAAAAATCTTAAATCATTTGAGCATTGAATCATTATAGACCTCATGTTGAACCATAGAAAAGATTGTTCGTTTTATGGTCCGTGGTTATCAGCTAAGTTTCACCTCACCCAAATGAAACCAGTGAGGGAGTCTTACAGTGGCCACATGGGGGCTGTGGCTGTGTGAAAATGTATGAAGCTTTTAAAGTGTGAAATAGGCAAGACATTTGTGTCCTGTAAGAAAAGACCGCTGAAACACATTGATTAAGAGAACAACTTTTAATCTTTTTTTTTTTAGCAGTTTAAAAAAATAGCCCAACTTTTATTACAGTGGAGATAGACAGTGACCCACATAGCACTGGTTATTGCTCTGACCCACTAAGTCACTCAGGAAGGGATTAAGAGGGTGTGGGTGTGTTTCGCCCTGCTTCCTGCATCCATTCATTAAGAAAAACAAAAAAATACAAGAAAATACATGACTGTAATCACCAGTCATGTATTTGGGATCATAATGAATGAGAGCAAGTCAAACTCTAATCAAGTGTGCGTGATTTTGATAGATTCTGTTTGGAAAAATAAACAAATGACATTGCATTCAGATTAATGTAATTTCCTTTTTTTCATTGTATTTGATTAAACAGAAAGTGAAAGGGAATGGGAGGGGTGCTTCAGGCCTAGCACAGATCCTCTCTGCAACAGGTTGTGAAATAGTCCTCAGCACAGAACTCCTCACATGATCGAGAAATTTGGTCACCTGTTTAAAAAGAAAACAAACAAAAACATAGAATCGCTCAACCATCCCACCATTGTTGGAATATTATTACTTTACAAGATATATGAGGGCACATATTAGATCATTAACATGAGAACAAACAAAGTGAAAGTAGAAAACAAATCCTACGCACCTTTCTGGGTGGTTTTACAGTACTGCGCTGACAGTGGACAAACTGTCTCTGTCTTACAGATGTTGTCACTTTCATCCTCACAGATGTAGCAATTGAGAGTGAGCACTAATTAAAAAAAAGGACAAAAATCCATCAAAACATCGGAATAGATGCAGTTTTTCACATGTTACAATATTAATACAATACAAGTCCAGGTGTAATCAAATGTTTCCCTCAGATCAAACCTATTTTCGAGCCCAATCAGAAATTTGCTTTTAAAATGGAATATAAGCTAGAATGACATGGCCTCACCTTGGGTGCTACACAGCAGCACGACGAGCAGCGTAAGCAGCAGGACCTTCATGTTGTCAAATGGTATGTGTATAATCCTCCTGCTCAGGTACTTTTATACTAAAACACCACATACCAAACTACAACTGAGTCATGCACTTCCTTGTGATGAATGTGCCAGTAAATTATGCATTGTGTTTTTCTTTCAACTCTTTTGTCTCAAAGAAGGAGAAAGCGAAAGAGTTTTTACAGTAACAGATTAACAAGGAGGTTTTTTTTGCAGAGTGTATAAGAGCTCCTAAAGTCTAGTTCAACCTGCTCATATGAATTATCAGTGATGTGATATTTACCTTTGAATTTCTCTGATGAGATCCGAGATTAGCTTTGATCTATTTGTATTTCAGACCACATATCCCACAGCGAGAGAACACCTTTTCAGTTTTGTCCTTGTTTTCTCATTCCCCGTTGTTCAAGGTTATTCTGCAGTGCATTCATACTATGAAATGAGAGCAGACTATTTGGGGGTCATTTTCTAAAGATTATTTGTTAAATTAATTTCTTGACTGGACTTTTCATCGTTCAGCTTTCAGCCTGTTCAGTTTAATCATGTTAACTGCTTTGTAAGGTTTTGTGAAGGGTTAACACAACAGTGATGTGAGCTAAATGTGTGTCAACATACAATAAACAACATTTTTGATATGTAACAGACAGTAGGCTGCACAAAAGATGGACACAGCAACAGAGGTATCACCAGTCTGTTTGTGGACTATAGTTGTAAAACACTTAGTTTGGCACTTCAGGTGTTCTCATATGAACATAAGCCAGATGTGACCATATTTGGGAGATTGTGAGGTAACTTTGGATAGCAAAAAACACACTTAAAGGGTATTTTCCAGCTAGACTGAACCTGCAAGTGTTTTACTGAGACTGACTCCTGTTGTGAATGCTTATTTCTGTTTTTAATTTGGCCATTTTAACATGGAAGTCAGTAGGAATTCACCAAGCAGCAAACTTCACGGCTAAATAAAAAATCATGTAGTGGCTCCAAATTCTTCAAAGTGAGTCAATCCTCATACATGGCAATGTTAAAATGACCAATTGTACAACATTAAAAATATAAATTAACAGGATGATTTAAGACAATCTATCTGACTCTCTTTGAGCAGGGCCTGAGTGAGAAAAAAATTGGTTGGTTTTAACCAGTTGGTACAGTTTTCTTTTGGGTTTGGACAGCTTAGTTTCGATGCACTGAAGCATGTGACAATTAAAAGCCACACTTTAGCTCAGGTGTGGGGGCCTCAAGGGCTGGTGTCCTGCAGGTTTTAGATGTGTCCTTGATTCAACACAGCTGATCTATATTGCTAAATTTCTATATTGCTAAACTTGGAGAGAATTGCAGGGTGTTTGACATCATAGTGTAAAGCTAATTGAGATAATCTTCCTCCCACCCTGAGAACATCTGACTTGTCCAAGAAAGCATTTAACTGCTTTAAACACTTGCGCTTGTGCAGAGAACTTTTTCTTTGAGATCTGATTTTCTGTATTTCATCAGTAAAAATACGTCTTTCCACTAGCTTGATGATGAATAATTATGTTTCCTTTCTCTGTTCAAGATCTGTTACTTTGCTCGTTCTTTGTTCAACACCTTTGTACTTTTTGATGAATCGTCTGAGTCTGGCAATAGCCTTTATAGCTCTCGATCAATTGGAGAACGTCTTTAAACACTCTAGCACTGGGTTTGCCTCCCTTGAACACACAGTGTGTGAATGACCTTTACAGAGTTCAGGATCTCACACTATTTCCTTTTTAACTGGAAGATCTTGTTTCCAAAGGAAATCTGGGCCATTTAACCATTTTGATTCTTTCAGCTGAGCAGTGTTTAAACCTCTTGAGACCTGATCAGCCGGATTTTCATCTGAGCTGACATGCTGCCATTTTCCAGGACTTTTGCTTTGTCTTATTCGTTTAATTCGACTGGTGACAAATGTGTGAAAGCTTTTTGCATTGTTACTTATGTATGCCAATACAACTTGTGAATCTGTACAATAATATGTCCTTCTGATTTATTTTTACTTAAATGACTTGGCTGTGTTAATTTGGCTTTACTTATTTCCAAACCTTTGAGTACTTGCACTGAGGCCATCCGATCGCATGCTAAATACGCTTCAGTGGATACAAAATCTGCACCCATGTGAAATGATGGACACTCTACACTAACAGTTTTTCTTATTTTCATAGCTGTGCAGTTCCATCTTGTCGTAAACCAGCAAGAGTTTCTGAATTTCCACACAGTCATTGAGAACCTCTAATGATTTTATTTGTGGCATCGCAACTTCACAACTTCTAAGGAAGTCAGCAAATTCTCTCAACTCACATACATCCTTGGAGCTTATTTTAGGCCAACTGTGAAGTTTGTCTCTAAAGCATTTTCCTATAGTGAACAGATCTCCAAAATGCTCTTCCAGCGCTTCCCAAGCTGAGTCGTATGCTTCATCTGTGCCCACCAGGAGAAATCCTTCAACCGTTTTCTTTGTGAGTCTACGGAGGTACTTCCTGAGATAATAGTCTCTCATTCTTTGTAATGTTTTTTCTTTCAATCAAGGTTTCAAATGACAACTGCCAGTCTTTGAACTTTAGCGGGTCACCAGTGAACAATGTAGTTTCTGAAGTTGGAAGACGATTAGCACTTATTGCTTCTGCTAGTATGCCAACTACATCCAAGTTCGGCTGAGGTTGAGTTGCAGCAGCAGGAGCTTGTGTGGCTTGAGGGATAAATAACTTGATGGTTTGAGTGTTTGCCTTGTGGTGGCCTTTGTTGAGTTTGGTTTATGACTGTCAGAGTATGTAGAACAAATGCAGGGCTTGTAGCATTATAGACTTGGGTTGTATTTACAGCTCGAAAAGGAATGTTTGGTGGGACAGGGATTGCTGGGATTTCACTATATGTTTTAATGCTGTGCAACAAACTCTGACCTTCCGAAATACTTTCAGCTTTCTTGTAAACTTTTACTCGAGCTCTTGCAACATTCAATCTTCTAACTTCTTCCCAGCGTTCAGCCTTTCTGAGCTGTTCTTGCATTGTTGTTGCTGTTGTGCTTGGCTGCTTGTGAGCGGTGAGCTTGTGTGATGGCGACCTCTTGTGTCGCACCACTGTTCTTCTTAATGAGCGTCTCACCGGTGCTGGCTGGGGCGAGTTTTCACTGCAACTCCGGTTTCTTTTATTTATTGAACACCGTAAAAACTACAAACATAAAACACAAAAGATTTAAGCACTTTATTCAGCTGAAAGTAACACGTGTGCTTTAACAAAATATTACATCATGGCCACCTTCGGAGGTCCTAATCTGATAGTCTTGTGCGTTCTAAATTAGCATATAAATTAATTTGAACACCATACATTACAAATTTGCAGACTATTAAAACACAATTACAAATACCTTGTACAGCTAGTGGATGAACCGCAGGCCTCACAGCTTCTTATAATCACACCCAAACCTCGCGATAATAGCGGGGCAACAAAAATTTTTCTTTGTGCCAAGATAAACTCATCTCATACACAAGAGAAAACACACTTTCACAATACGGTCCACAGCAATTTACAAGCAAAAATATTTTAACTGCTGGAACCAAATATTAATCTCTTTTATACAAAAGCCATTTCAGTGACACTTACATTAGTAATTAATTAAACATGTTATTAAAAGAGGTGGACAGTTTTATAAGTCACAGGACTGAATAAAATTCTGTTTAACAGGGAACCTATTTTTGTGACTTTTTCCTTCTCAACTTTACAAAGAAGAAGTCTTACAGACAGCAGAAGATTCAGGCCTTAGAATATGAGAACCAACACATGAGTATGAGATTTATTTTTTCCTAAATAGAAAGCATAATTAAATTATTTATGTATATCAAAGAATGAGTTATAGGTAACCTCTCTGCTTTGTGAGTCTTTTATTGGTCTTAGATGTTTTACCTCAAATACACACATGCAAATGTTTGTGTCATGATATGATACAAACCTGATTGTCAGGTTGTCACTGACAACATTAAGAATATGTAGAGATTTAAGTTTTTATCACATTATTAAATTAGCACAGAATTGTGTACCAGACAATATACCGAGTTTGATCAAAAAGCTCCACAGCGTCACTCACAAGGGGAGTGATCACATCATGACTTCCATGCAGCAATCTAAAAATAGCAGCATTGCTGGAAACAATCCAGAGGTGCACATAAGGCTTTCCTGAAGAGGAAGATTAGCTGTTTTTTATTAAATGTAATGCTGACTGGAA
Organism: Etia nguti; assembly: GCA_015106755.1. Taxonomy (NCBI): domain Eukaryota; kingdom Metazoa; phylum Chordata; class Actinopteri; order Cichliformes; family Cichlidae; genus Etia; species Etia nguti. Next base: position 12,763 of record VUQG01039762.1, read on the forward strand.
CACATTCAAGTGCACTCTGACCAAATAGTTGCCACTGTATGTTATATGTTAAAGCAGCAGTCACACACACATTTCAGGTTTAAATGGTGGAACAGTTTGTAATAAAGGTACTCTTCTCTGGATAAATCCTGAGCTCCACGTGAGACTCAGTTCACAGTCCCCAGCAATTTCCAACAAATGAGTTTACCTATATAATGAACTATTATAAAAGTGAACTCTTAGAAATATAATGAATGAAGGAAACTGTTCATTTAGATCAACAGCAGACTTTGTCTCAGCAAATATCTTCAATAAAATGAGCCTAATATGCTTAAGCAGAGGCTGAATGTTGAAAGACCTAATATTAGCAAGTTATTATAATTCTTGGTATAACTCACATTGTCATGCAATTTAATACATTTTATTTATATAGTGTCAAATCACAACAGTTGTCTCAAGGCGCTTTATATTGTAAGGTAAAGACACTACAATAATACAGTGAAAACCCCAACAATCATATAACCCCCTTTGAGCAAGAGCTTCGACAAGAGTGGGAAGGAAAAACTCCCTTTTAACAGGAAGAAACCTCCAGCAGAACCAGGCTCAGAGAGGGGCATCCGCAACAGCTGGGGTTACGGGAGGAAGACAGGACAGAGACACGCTGTGGAAGATAGACAGAGATTAATAATAACTAATGATTAAATGCAAAGAGGTGTATAAACACATAGTGAGTGAAAAGGTGACTGAAGTAGAAATACTCAATGCATCATGGGAATCCCCCAGCAGCCTACACCTATTGCAGCATAACTAAGGAAGGATTCAGGGTCACCTGATCCAGCCCTAACTATATGGTTGATCAAAAAGGAAAGTTTTAAGCCTAATCTTAAAATTAGAGAAGGAGTCTGTCTCCCAAATCTGAGCTGGGACCTGAGTTTGGGGCCCAAAATCTTAATGTTGTGTTTGTGTTATTGCACTCTTCCTTTTAATATTGACAAAGTATTTAATATTGTTTCTCTGAATGAACCTTCCTCTTCTTGAAAGGTTCCTCAAGAAACTGTTGCAAAAATCTTCAATAGTCAGCGGCCATCCCAGGACACAGTCAACCGGTACAGCATGAAACGTTAACATAAGTAGTTTTATTAGTTGTAATACTATGTACATAATTCACATTATAGCCACAATGTTTTAAATTATAAAAGAAAATAGAAATACAAATTCAGATCAAATCATTGTAATTTTCTAAATTAAAATAACACACACACACACACACACACACACACACACACACACACACACACACACACAGTGTTAATGTATACTTCATCTATATGAAGTATACATTAAAAATGCACTTCCACAACTGATGTTTAAAAATTATTTTTTCAGCAGAAAGTTCTTTTTAAAATCTGATTGTTTCAATGATGTCACCATGAATAAACAAACTATATTAACCTGTAAACTATATTAACAAAACTATATTAGTTTTGTAAGACTACAAAACTAATGTGGGGAAAAATTAAGATCCCACTTAATGATCCCAAATCATTTTAAATTGTAAAACACTGCAGAGCAGCTCCCATTTCCTCTTTTAGTACCATATATATATATATTGTTAGAAAGCCCACTGTTTACACGTTGTTTGCTTGGTTGAAGTGTTGTGGTGTGTTTATTGATAGTGTTTTCGCTGTGGAAATTGATATGTCCTACGTCATTGAACTCACCATATCTATGCTAATGCTCCTTGAATGCCGCACTCTGTGCCATGTGCTGCTAGTCTGCCTTCGTAGCAGACGGAGGTTTGCACCCTCAAACGACTATGTAATACCTGCAGAGAGCAACACCTTACGGTACTGCATGATGCGGTCCAGCAGATCCAGAAGAGTGTGCTCATGACGACTGCTCCAACTACAACGGTGTACTTGGATAGGCCAAACCGGTCCCCCAAGGTGATGCTGA
>VUQG01039775.1:0-11054 GCA_015106755.1 Etia nguti
GCGGTAAAGCTGTCCGTCCACGTAGAGCCGGTCCACGGCGACGACAGCGCGGGAGCCCTTCTGGCCACGTCGGATTGGGAAAAGGACCCTGCGTCGTTCCAGGACCTCTTTTGGGAACTGGTCGTTTACGCTGAAGTCCGTTCCTTTTAATTCCCTGCGGCGACTTTTCACCTGCTCCTTTTGTTTGAAGTGGCCGAATTTGGCCACAATAGGACGTGGTCTCCCGGCCGCGGACCTCATGGCCCCGATGCGATGCACTCTATCAAACACGATATTCTTTACGGTGTCCTCCGGCAGCTTTATGTGGGTTTTGATGAAGTTTTTCACCGTAGTTTCCACGTCTTCTCCAGCGGATTCTGGAATACCAGAAAATACAAGATTATCTCGCATGCTACGGGCTTGTAGATTAATAACTGTCTCTTTTATTTTATTTTTTTCTATATTTATCTGGGTAACATTTTCACTGAGACATTTGACCGACTCCCTTAGCGTGGCGTTTTCAGCAGCGAGCATTTCCACCTGCTGCTGGCTGAACTCCAGGGATTCTCGCAAGGATTTAAATTCCCGGTGTAGAATCTCCACCAGGGACAGCATCGCATTGAAACTGGACAATCGCTTGTCGATTGACTCCAGGATGTCTGCAATATCTTTGCTGGCAGGAGATGTTGTGCCGGGGGAGTCTGCTGGGTGATATCTTTTCAATGACGGCGTCTCAGTTTTGGCCGGGGAAGATGCACTCTGGTCCTTCTTCATCACTAGATCCCGGAAGCACTGGCCGATGAAATCTTGGAGAGCCTTTAAACTCTCCCCGTTGTTCTCCAGGGTGTTGGAGATGATTTAGACAGATGTAGTTAGTTATAAGACAATCGATTAGTATATTTGGTATAATTGAAGCTTAAAGAAGTTTGTTAAATTCTACACTACCATTCGCTTTATTTTCCCGCCAAATTTCTGGCATCTGACGTCACTTACAACATGAGTCGCTTACCTTGTCCGTCACTTCCGTCACTTACCTCCTCCCTCACCTAGTATCTTCTTATTTTCAAAATTACTTGTTTTGAAACTGTTGACAGAGAGATGCTAATCTTACTTTAATATTTTGTGATCTTATCAAAGAACCATGTAAACTAACGAAAGCTGTCAACTTATGACATCTGCTCCTAAATATAGTACAGAGCCCAAGGCACCTTCTTAAAACTCTTTCAAACCTATAACCCACTGGACTCAAAGGATCCACTGATGTCCCAGAGCCACTCGCCATTAGACATCTCCACTGGGTCCTCAAAGGGTCCTGCATCTTTGCTTCCATGGGTCTGAGTTGTTTCTGAAGCAAAACAACATATTTCCCTGTGTTTTTATTTATTAATTTTTCACATTTAGCACGTTACAAAATATAAAGAATGTGCTCTTGGAGTGTGCAGCTTTTGTATGTAAGAACACAAGCATCAAGACTTTTGACTTGATGCCTGGGGCTTATGTTAGTATAGTGATCAGCAAGGGGAAAGCCAGTTTAGGTCATATGAATCTGTGGGTGGAGCTGAGCAAGTTTGCAGTATTTAATAGCTGTGGTCAAATGAAAACGGGTGTATTTAATGATGGCTCTCCAACGGTTATTGTGCTGTTTCTCTGTGATGATCATTTTCCTTTGCAAAGGTGAGAAACAAATGTAAATATTATTAAACTTTGTTTTATTACTTAGCTGAAGAGTGGAGATATTACTTCCAATATTAATTGGAAGTTTACATTTCACTATGAATGCTTAGAATTTTATTATTTATAAATATAATAACTTGATACTGTGGCATGATCCACTTATGCAAGATGAGTTTTGTTGTATGTGGCCCTCAAAATAAAATGAGTTTGAAATTTTTGTACTAGGTGAAGGCATTATTTCTTTTGATTTTATAATTGTCACCAAAAGCAAATAAGTTAAGATCCCTGGATTGTTTGCAATCTATTATCTGATAAACCCTATATATTTTCCAATCTACCCAGTAAGTAATTGGTATCTGCTTCGTTTTTGTTTTTAATTTAAAGATATAACTTTGAACTGTTATGTAAATCAGTAATGTTATCTGAATGATTACTGTAAAGTTGCAATACTAAAACTTTTCTAAATTATGAATTGTTTGTCGTTCATCTAAAATATTTCAATTGGAATTATAATGCGGAAATTGGTGTTTTTAATAGTTATTTTAAATAGAGTTTGTGGTGTGACAAAACTGTGGAATTGGAGACTGTGGCTTATGTTTATTTTAACTTGTGGTTTGGTTAACAAAAAATATTAATTAAAAAAAGGTTGCACTTTCTATTACAGCTCTGTAATAAAGAAGTAATAGAGTAACAAGGCAGAAACAGAATGTGTTACAAGAAAGTAATAACCACTTAATAGCCAAGTAATATCATGTTATCAACACTGGTTAAAGTTGAGTAATATTACTTTTTATACTATATTCTGAGTATAAAACACCTCCATCCACCTGGAGTGCCTAATTTTTAAAACTATAACTTACCACATCTAGTTCTCTATCCATATTTAAAATAATAATGGTCAACTTATTTCACGATAACCTTACTTTTTTGCAACTTTAGTTTTTACTACTCTAAGTATTATTAGCTACTCTGTTAGTGGTGTAAGTTGATATTAAGTGGCTTAAGTTAATAACAACAAGAGACATGGTCCTAAATAGAACTCAAGGAATAAAAAATATGGGTAAAGTTGTCAGTCGGCAACCCACTTTATCCATAAAATAGAAAATGTAGACTCCCAGTAGGCAGCAGTCTGCCACCTACTGGCAGCCGGCTTTTTGCAGACTGTTTCTATATTTATTACACAGAAACTACCACAGGTGTTTCCAGGTAATAATCACAAACTTTTAAAGTTTGCTTTAATAGTTCACTAAAATGTTATTAAATAAAAACAGGCAGTTTTGCATTTTGCAGCTCTGTTTCCTGCTTATTACACAGAAACTACCACAGGTAATGAAATTGAAATAACTTAGAAATTACCAAATTATTATCCTCAGTTTTTGGCCTCTTATTATCCAGTTGCATAAATTTCAGCCTAATATTACTCAACTGTAACCAGTGTTGCAGTGATGCTACCATGAATCAGTTGGATATTAAGAGGTTATTACTTTGGTAATTGCATTGTAATAAATTATTACCACATTATTACATTCTTGTTTCTGCCTTGTTACCATGCTATTACCCCTTTCTTACCAAGCTCTAATCGAAAGTGCTAGCAAAAAAAAAGTTTCACTTCCTACAAGAGAGTAGGTCTAAGTTGAGCTTTCACGTATTTTTTAAATATGCTGGTTTACCATTTCATTTTATCTTTGTGTTCCATTTTTCAGATGGTCATTCACAGTGGTCTGGTGAGCATCCAATAACAATTTAGCAATATTTTGCTCAACCTTGCTTCTTTCCTTCTGTAGCTGTACCCATTTTTCTTTAAATTGCCTGTCTACACCAGTGGGAGTGCTTATTCTTGCCTCAGTTAGACATCTCTTATTTGTTCAAATACGGGTAGTGAGTAAAACAACTTGGAACAAAATTAATTTTATATATTTATTATATATGTAAATCAGAGCCAGACTGTAATTGGAAAACTATCACTCATAGCCAATATATCTGTCAAATGATCCAACTCTACACTGTAAAGAGATTGTTGTAAATTTTATTATTACTTACTGGCAACTGCATGTCAATAAGCTCTCATGTATTTGCAGTAACTTTACTGAAATTTCTGTTGCGATATAGCTACTTTTTACAGTAACTTTTTTTCTTTTACAGTATTATGTATTTTCATTTATAGTATTTTTCATTTACTGTATTCTCATTTACAGAATTTTGAGTTTGTTAAAATACAGCTTTTTTCGTTTTTGTTTTTAGTTGTTTCTTTTTTTAGTTTTAGGTTTTTTTTCAGCAGGGCTGGACTAGTAATCTGACATACTGGGCATTTACCTGACACAAGTTAGCACTGACAGGAGCCAATTCGTTCATTTTTATTACTGAGACTGGATTGCCCAATCAAATCTCTTAATGGAACTGGCCTCTCCCTTACCTTCACTGTGCAATTAGGGTGTTCAGAAAATAGGTGGAGACATAATGAAGGAAGAGATTCAAGTAAAATAAATAAATTTTACCATGGGCTACTATTCCGCCCAAAAATAATTGATCAATGGTCTTTGATAAGTAATTGCTGATCAATACTCATGGACTCATAGCCCATTGTTCGTCAGTGGTGCAAGTTTCAGTAATTGGTACAGTTTATTATGTTGGAGGTTGCATTCAGCTGAGTGACGAAATGTTTCTCCCACTGAAAACGCTACATCCAGTTGAACAGAATCAACTTTTTGGGATTTCCTTAACTTGATGATTGAGCGTGCATCAAGAAATGTCCAGCTTTGACACAATTTAACCTTAGTAAAGTGAGTCATCATTTGTGAGCTGAGGTGAAGCCAGCCACCTTCATCTCAGTTCACCACCTCTTAAATTTTCTTGTGCTTCTCCACTGAGCTGTACGGTAGCACTTCTTCTCCATTGCTGATCACACACACACCATGGCAGCCAAGCCTACTTCAGATATGAGTGAGAGAGAAATAACTCAAGCCATACTGGCTTGAATTTCACCAAGGTCCGCGTCATATGTTGAAGAACAAGGACACATGGATGAGAAGTGGGCTGCTGGAACAGAAAAAGCAGAGGATGAAGAATCACCAAATATGCTTCCAAGCCAATGATTAGAAAATATGACGATATCTTGCCTTTGGCTTCACCTGCATAACGGTGGTGCCAAGGTAGGTCTCCCCGACAGAATTTGTTTCCCTTGCGTCGGGAGCACGTGCTGGGCTGTCCAAATCACGGACAAAGCAGAGGAAGATGGCCGTAGTGATAGATGTAGCTATACCGAATGACAACCACATCAGGGAGAAATAACACGAGAATCTGGAAAAGTTCCAAGTGCTGAGAGAAAAACTCAAGAAGATGTGGAGGGTGAAGGCAACAGTGGTTATTGGAGCACTCGGTGCAGTGACCCCAAGCTAGGCGAGTGGTTCCAGCAGATCCCAGGAACAACATCCAAGATCTCTGTCCAGAAGAGTGGAGTCCTGGGACCAGCAAAGATGCTCCACAGGACCCTCAAGTTCCCAGGGCTCTGGTAGTGGACCTAAGCTTCAAGGATAAAAACTGCCCACAAGGTTTAAAATTTGACATGAAGTATGAGTGGAGAAGTAGAATTTGTTAAGAATTTTATGTCAACTATCAGAGATTATTTTTTGCAAAATATTGCGTATGAAAATACGCAATATTTTTTGTGATGAAAGTTATGTCATGTCACTGATCACAGATGATTTTTAATGAATTTTTTATGTGATGTTATAATCGACTGAGCATGCTGAATTTGACCAGAAATGTCTTTCAGTTTCTCCAGAATTATGCAGTGGATTGATATTAAACTTGGCACAATGGTAAATGAATGATCAATCAATGATGAATTTTAATGAAATTTTGAATGTGATGCCATATTCAAGCGACTGTGTTGAATTTGAGCATATATTTCCTTTAACTTCTGTGGAATTTTGAAGCTTATTGAGATGAATCTTGGCACAGATGTAGAGTAGGTGAGCTCGAGGAAGAACATGTTGATAGTGTCACATCAACTGTCAAAGATGATTTGTAATGAATTTTTGAATAATAAGAATAAGTAAGAATAAGAAAAACTTTACTGATCCCGGAAGGAAATTGATATGTCTGACATATGTCATCTTCTCATTGTATGAGGATTGCAAAGCCTGATGGCTGTGGGTGTGAATTATTTTTTTTATATCTCTTCATTTTACAATAGGGAGAGAGGAATATTTCAAGTACTGTTTTTGTGACCCACAAAATGTTATAAATTGGGTGATCGCAGTTGTTCAGGATGGCTTCTAACATCTTTAGTGTGAATCTTTCCACCACCTGCCTCAGCATGTCCAGTCTGGTTACAGAACCAGCTGTCCTCACTAGTTTGTACAGCCTCCTTCAATCTTTGTTTCTGATGCTGCCTCCCCAGCAGACTGCAGCACATAACAGCACGTTTTCCATCACAGACTAATAGAACACCTTTAGTATTTTGATCCAGATGTCAAGAGATCTTCTGCCTGTGGGATTCCCAGGGCCCCCTTTTGTATAGTTTCATGGTTAGTTAGGTATGTCAGTTGTAGCAGAGCTAAGGTGCACGAACAGATCGAGCTCATATGTAAACACTCACTAGAGAAGTATTGGGTTGCGTTGTACGGTACGCCGGTCCCGTCGGTTATGAAACTGCTGCTGCGCGCGCACCTCGTTCTCTGGGTTGCCCCAAGAGAACGAGGTGCTGCCAGACCCAGGGCAGCCTCTCGCCGACCTCTCCCAGGCTCGCCGCCGCCGGGCCTGGAACCGGCCGACGCAGAGGGGCTTGAGTCACTACTGGCAACTCGTACAGCCAGCCAGCAGTCGGGAGACCCCCGGGGGGGGGGGACATTTCAATGAGGCAACCCTTCCCCCATTCGCAAAATATGCCTCGCCCGCATGATGCCTCCCAGATTGTGCAAGGCACTGTGGGGCACATGGAAGATGTGCCCCACACCACATGCCCGCTGGACCTGCTAGCCGCTCCTTCCTCGCCAGACTGCTGTTACAGTGTGTGCACTGTAATATCATGACATCAACACACACTGGACATAAAACCTGTTTTCATTCTATTCTGTACTGTATCCATAGAAAAGCTAGGAAAATATAACAATTAAAGACAATTCCAGACCATAATACTAAAATGTGCTATTATTAATACTGTTAATGCCCATTTTCGGTGTGCTCTGATAAAATTTTGGGATGCTTGCACACCCTGGAAAAGGGTCTAAGCTCACCTATGGTTAGAGATAAACTTCCTCAACTTGAACAAAAGTAAAACATAAATAATTTTATTTTGGAAAGCAGCGGCGGCAGTGCAGCAGGGGAATCAAGTCTGGAGGCCGACCACGTGGAAGGCGGTGGCAGCGCAGGCAACAGTTCAGGAGGTCAGCCACATAGGAAGAAGCGGTGGCGGCGGTGGAGCTGGACCTGACGGTGGCGTGGCAGCTGTAAGAGGTTGGCCAGGTAGTTGCACCGGTGGTGGCATGGCAGCCACAGACGGTGGAGCAGACAGTTGCACTGGCAGCAGCGTGGCAGGTGGATGAACTGGTGGTTGTACAATAGGAGGAGCTGATGGCTGGACAGACTCTCTATCTCCCAGCTCCCAGCAGAGATTGATGATGGCATGAAAATGCGGCCAGCTGGACGGACTCAATAGAGTCGCCAGCGGATGCAGGGGGTGAAGCTGCAGGCGATAGCTGGAGCGGCTCACCAGAGCCCCCAGCGAGAACAGCGCAGGGCCAGCAGGTGCAGAGAGCTCTGGCTGAGGTGAAGCTAGCTGGAGCTGCATAGGACACACAGCAGGCTCTGGATACCTCTCGGGCTGCACCAAAACAAAATCCTATGCAGGCTGGATGAGCTCGCCTAAACTGTCAGTGATGGTGGCTGCAGGCAGCTGAAACGGCTTGCCCGAGTTCCCAGTGGAAGCAGGCAGCTGGAGCGGCTCTCCTCGACACTAGCTGCTCCCACCCGAGGAGTAGGTATGGGTGAGAAGGTCGGCTGTGTCCTGGCTGCCTTCCCCTCAGGGACCGGCATGGGTGCTGGGGCAGACCAGACTCCAGTCACTCCCACCCAAGGAGTAGCTACGGGTGCAGGTGAGAGCTCGTTCACGGCCGCCGTCACCCTGGGAGTGGGGAAAAACACAGGCAACAGCTTGGCAGCTGCTGTCCCCACCTGTGCAGCTGGTTTGGGTGCAGGGGCTAGCAGATTGTCAGCCGGCCTGGAAACCGACCAACCAAGGGACCAACCGGGCCCAAGTCCCCCTCATCCGGGAAAATGATACTGGCGTAGGGGTTGGCTGGACTGCAGCCACCCTAGGACCAGGAGCACAGAGAGGCTGAGGAGTAGGATCAGAAAAAACTGTTTCAGGAAAAATAGGTTTTAACCCTTTTCCACCACGCTGAAGTGTTTTTAAAGTAAGGTTGCGGTTGGATTGACAAACTCTGGATTGACAGTTTTAACAGTCTTTGACTCACTAGCATGGCTTACAATCTTGAAAGTTTTTGAGGTGAGATTATTGTTTTTGATCTTAACCAACTCGGGAGGAGCGTGAGAAAAAGAGGACAGAGCGACGGTCTAGACAGCTGAGCCTCCAGCGCGCAGAATGGCAGCACCAAGGCTGGAGAGTAGATGTCCAGAGAGAAACGGAGGATTCCCACTTGAAGCGGCCGGGTGTTGGCAGAGCGGAGGAATGGAGGTGGAGGAATACGGCAACTCTGGGGGACCCCCGAGAGCTAAATGAGTCCCACGAAAAATGTGCTTGTATTCGGGGGTGCACCATGCGGACCTCAAAATATATACGAGTTTTTAAATTGTGTTGATAGGCCACATAAAACCAGAGTTATGATAAAAAATACATGATGTTTTTTTCAGAATAAAACAGTAGTATTTACAGTGTGAAGAAAAGGTGAATCCGTTAAAGGCAGTGTGCCGAGCAGGGAGGCAGGCAAGTGAGCATCAGTGGAGAAACTACGAGTTGACCGGCGATTGAACCAAGGCAGGCTATGGCAGTGAGTCTCAGCAACATCCGGAGGTTTTGAGGGTTAGCAGACAATCTGGTGGAGAGTGATTGTGAGTGCTGGTCTTAAGAAGCCGGCAGCCCAGATTACACACAGGTGCAGCCTGTCAGCAGTGATACGGTGGCTCCGCCCAGAGGTAGAAACGCCAGCACTGTGGAAAATCCCAGCACTCGCCGGACCATGCCGGTTTAGGCCTGTGGTGGCCCTCTGTCTTATACTGGACAGAAACAATTTTTTGGAGTGGCACAAATAATTTTATGGCATCTTATTTGATGCAGAACATCTGATTGTTCTGTCGTAGCTCAAGATGGCGCCAGTGTGTTCGGCGAGCCGTCTCCTCGAGCTTTGTCTACTGTTTGCTATCCTATTTTCTCAGTGTTATCCTGACGCCTTTGCGCTTCTTACCTATGATCGTCAAACTCTTCTGAATCTCCGGCCACTGACTCATCAAACGTCTGGTTTCAAGTGGCAATCAGGGAATTTTTTCTCGATTCCGACGGACATCTCTGATTATATACGCCGCTTCCAAGTTACCCTTCCACCTAGGAAACGCCAAAGGAGATGGGGTAAATGGGGCGGTATTCGTGTTCGCCTCAAGGCTTACTTAAACTCACTTGATGCGAGCAGCTATCACGTATTTATAAATACCCTACCTTCTTCCCATGCTCTCTGGGGCCGCTTCTGCTATAGATTGCCCTGTCATCGCTGGATAAGTCCTGTTGGACACTATACTCACCTGGACTCCCCGGCCGAGTGTCCACCTGTTCGGAGCTGGGTACGGCTTTCCAGAGGTGGCGTGAACTACAGCAATCTTCGCCTGCTGAGATCTGTTCCAACTAGCAACAATCTGACTATTCTCCGGATGGCTTTGCTAAATGTTAGATTGCTGGCAAACAAGACTTTTATTTTAAACAACTTTTTCCTCTCATCTGGGCTGGATTTTCTATATCTGACGGAAAAAGTCGTTTATTTTAAACAACTTTTTCCTCTCATCTGGGCTGGATTTTCTATATCTGACGGAAACCTGGCTTTGTCCCAGGGAATCTTCTTCTTTTTCGGAACTTCTTCCCCCAGGTTGTGCCTTCGCTAGCTCCCCTAGGATCTCTGGCAGAAGTGGAGGATTGGCTTCGATTTTTAAACATAAATTTCGGTGCCGGGAACTACCACCCGTCTTTTACACCAGCTTCGAGGTACAACTACTGGAACTGTGAACTGTGCCCCCTCAATTCTTTGTGCTGTGGTGTATCGACCCCCAAAATCTGTAAAGGATTTTATTTTGCAATTTGCTGACCTACTAGGGAGCCTGTTTTTATGCTACGACCGTGTTTTAATTGTTGGTGATTTTAATATATATGTCTGTTGTGAGGCAAGCACACTAACAAAGGATTTCTTTGCTCTTATTGACACTTTTAATCTCACGCAGTGGGTAAGTGAACCAACACATTTAAAAGGTCATTCACTTGATCTAGTTTTGTCTTATGGTCTGGATATTCGCATAACGGATATCAAGGACTCTGGGATTTCTGTTCATTCTGCGGTTATGTTTAATGTTACGCTAGGACATATGGAGCTTAACGGCGAGGGTCCCTTGCGCCAGATGCGCTCGATTCATTCTGAAACCATTTCTAATTTCTCTACTCTTTTTACCAACTCTGCCCTCTCTGACTCCATCTGTCTTGTGGATTTATCAGTTGATGAGCTTACCAACCTTTTTAATTCCACATGCTCCTCTATTCTGAACACTGTGGCTCCTCTAAAGACTAAGCGTACTAAGTCTTTACCCCAACCCTGGCTGAATGAAACTACCCGTGCTCTCAGGCGCGAATGCCGTCGTGCTGAGAGGAAGTGGAAAAAGGACAAACTTGAAGTGTCAGTGGAAATCCTCCATAATTGTTTGTCAAAATATCAGAAGACTGAAAGCTGCTAAATCTGCCTTCCTATCAGGTCTTATTTTGAGTAATTGCCACAAGCCCCGTGCCCTTTTTAACATTTTTAACTCTGTGATTAATCCTTGTGCCATCGCATATAAGGATGCTTCTCTGGCCCTTTGTGAAAGTTTTTTAAGGTATTTTATTGATAAAATCACTACTTTAAGGGCCCAGTTTTTATCGGTAGTCTCACATCAAGTTCCAGTTTCTAAATGCTCTGCTGTCTTTCAGCAGTTTGAGCCTGTCTCTCTTTCGGATGTAAAGGAAATAATTGATCACTTAACAATCTCCAACTCCTCACATGATATTTTTCCTGCCCGTATTTTTAAGGAAGCGCTGAATACTATTGGGCCTTGTATTTTATTTATATTGAATACATCACTGTCCTCAGGCTGTGTACCGTCTGCCTTCAAGCATGCTGTTGTTCAACCCGTTATTAAGAAGACTAATCTTG
>VUQG01039777.1:0-15228 GCA_015106755.1 Etia nguti
TATAAATAGTTGGAATTAAATACACCAATTTGCATAAGGATGCTGTTTACAGTGTAATGAAGATATTACATTTTACACTGCAAGCACACACACACACACAAACTGTGTATCTGTGTGGCTCAAAGCAAAGCTGAGCTTGGTAGCAAGGTCCCATGCCTACCCTTATTTCACCATGTTAAGCAATGCGCAGACACACACACACACACACACACACACACGCACACACACACACACACACGCACACTCACACACACACACTCACACACACACACACACAAACACACAAACACTATACAAACTCTGGGGGAGGAAGTTGGAGTTTGACATGATCACCAGTCAACCGTCATGGGAGAACACCACCAAACTCCTAGTGTGTGTGTGTGTGTGTGTGTGTGTGTGTGTGGGAGAGGGGGTGGGGGGTTACACAGGAAGTTGGAAGATGACTTTTAACAACCCAACCCCAATATAAACACACACACACGCACACACAGAACAACGCCCAGTCATTTATTTATCAGTGACGTCCAGCCTTTACCATCAGACCCAACAACCTAACTGTAGCCTGTGTGTGTGTGTGTGTGTGTGTGTGTGTGTGGTCATTACCCAGAGTCTAAGTCTGCATCACAACAAACACCAAACCAGACGTTACAAGAGGAAGTTTAAAAGTGCAGATGTTAGTATTTATAAGGTAGATGTGCATTTTATTTTGAAATGAAGTTTTTCAGATACTCTGAGCTTTTTTTTCGTTTTATTTATGTTTTTTAAAAGCTCATCATTCCCACATTTTCCAAAGCATCCTTCCTGTTCTTCAGGCTCGTATTTATTGATTTACTTTTAGCTAGCCTCTAGCTGAGGCTATTTTTACCTGGTGGGGCTTTTATTTTGAAGCTTTACAAGAAAGAGAAAGAAGTTAGGGATGGCACGCTCCTTTGAACACGTATTAGCTTTTTGCTTTGTAATAATAATTTGTAATAATAATAACTACAAATGTTTTACATGTTACTGCATTTTATTTTGAAAAACAGGCCCCAGGTAAGCTCCTTTAACCTCCTAGGACCTGGCGTCCACATATGTGGACATCACATTTTGGGTTATTTAGACCAAAATACTCAATTTTGCTCTACAAGGGCCTGATATCCACTTACGAGGACATTATACTGCCACTGTTCTATCAAAATTTGAAACGAATATCCTCATATGTGGCTCTCATTTTCCATAGAAACATAAATCAGGTAAAAAAATAAAATCTGATCATTCTTTGTTTTTACATGCTTCGGGCCCCAATACGCCCAAATATCAAAGAGAAATTAAAAATGCATGCTCTGGAAGAGTTCGGGTCTTAGGAGGCTATAGCCAAGCTCTTTGCCTTTCGAAAGGGATGCTTTCACTCTCACTTTGACACTAGAATCAGGGATGTCTGTGACAGGTATGCAAATGGATAGATGCATACATTTATTTCCAAATTTCTATGTAGTTTTTGTTAAATGTTCAATTATTTCATGTAGAAAGCAATGGCAACATGAAGTGTCTGCTGTGTCTTTCAGAGCTGGCAGCATGCATGTTGAGTTCTGGTTCTTGTGAGTGGTTTTTGGTTTACGGATTACAGATTTAAAGTACTCTAATTACTTTTTTTATTACGATGGAGTTCAGGGAATTAGTTATTTAGTTACTGCTAAGGAGGTCCACGTTTATAATTTGAAAAGCACCTTCAAGCTATGCAGAGCTTCACAGCGAGGGTAGTGAGAACTGCTGAGGGGGAAAATTATGCTGATGCTATGGCTACAAAACAGCAAGCTTTAATTTGGCTGAAGCTGCTGCTCTGAAGGGAACTGAACAAACTTGTTGTTCCTAATGCGATGGAGGAAATGCTACCAACATCAGCGTTCTATGCAAAGAAGTATTTACAGTAGACTGAACAGTGACTGGATGTAGACCAACACTGAAAATGTGATATCGCAAATTATCTGATCGGTCAAATACTAATACAACTCAGACATGCAGACATGGTCAAGATGACCTGCTGAAATTCAAACCAAGCATCAGAATGAGGACAAGAGGGGATTTGTGTGATTTTGAATGTGTCATTGTTGGCTGGTGTGAGAATTTCAGAAACTCCTGATCTGCTGTTATTTCTTCCCACACAACCATCTCTAGGGCTCATAGAAAATGGTCTGAAAAAGAGAAAATATCCAGTGAGAACCAGTTCTCTTTCAGAAAATGCTTTGTCAGAGATCAGAGAAAAGATCCAGAATGCTTTGAGCTGATAGGGAGGCAACAGAAACTCAAATAACCACCAAGGTGAGCAAAAGAGCATCTCTGAATGTTGAACATTCATTACATTTAACTCTAAAGAAGACAACACCAAGGTGCCACTTCTATCAGCTAAAAACAGAAAACCAAAGCTATATTTCAAGCAGGCTCACCAAAAGGGGGGTGTTGTGTTGTGGAGGATATTCGTTGGCACACTGATGCTGATGTTGTTGCTGAGCATGTCCATCCCTTTATGACCAGAGTATAGTCATCGTCTGTTGGCTGCTTCTAAGCGCACAACGCATCTCAAGCTAGTTTCTTGAAAATGACAGTGAGTTCACTGTACTCGAAATGGTAACAGTCACCACATGTCATGAGAGCACTTTTCGGATGTGATGAAGCAGGTGATTTGCCTTGTGGGTGTGGAGTCGACAAATTTGCAGCAACTGTGTGATGCTGTCATGTCAATATGAACCAAAATCTCTGAGGAATGCTTCCAACTTTGCTGAATGTATTAAGGTAGTTCTGAAGGCACAAAGGGGTTCCAAATCAGCAACTAATAAACTTTTAAGTGTCTTTTGAGTGTATAAGTTTTTTTTTTTAAACCACTGGATGTTATGCGAAATATTAAAAAACAATATATGCTTGTATATTAGAGAGAGAGAATTTCTAAAGCAGGTCTGTGGTAAATAGCAATGTAATCGCATATGGTTTCTGACAGGTACAGAAATGTGTCTATAGCTTTATCAAACACTTGTTAATTAGAGGAAGCATCTGGACGTGCCACGCAGTTTTGCCAAAACTCTTTCGAATGTCATGCAGATATTTGTTCATACAGTTCACAAACCAAACTACTGGACAACCACAAAAGTCTGCACCAAATATTATGATTCTTCATTAAAAAGCAGACACCAGCACCCAAAAGTCAACGGCAAATCAGAAAGATTCAACCTCTGGGAAAACTATTTGTTTACTTTGGGCAAAAAGGTCAACCAACCAAACAACAGAGAAACTCCCCTTCCCTTCTGATTGGACTCCACCCCCCCCAATCCTCCAGAAAAAGGCTAAAATTCAGGCAGAGATACTGTGACCTTTAGTTCTAAGTGAAAATCTCCAAAACCTACCCAATGTGCATTCTCATAACAACCCTGAGATACACCTAGGCTGTTGCTCTTACACTTGGCAAAGCTCCACATGAGCAACAGAAGATAAGGTACATTTACAGACTTTGTAAATGTACATTTGCTTAGAAAATGCAAAAACAAAAGGTGAAAGTGTGCCTTGTGAGGGAATGAGTTCATGTGGTACTGCCTTAATTGAGACAGATGCATTTTTAATGACCAGTCCTAGCTCAAAGCAAGAGAGGCATCAAATTATGCTAAGTTAGTAAAAAATGCTAATGGCTCAGCCATGATTCTGGCTTACTGCTGAAAGATGAAACTTACTCGTAGCAGTCCTTTCCCCCAGGTGAAATCTTTTAACTTGCATTTGGTGTATTCCTGAAAAGCTGAAAGGGTTGGTATGCAATTTAGAGGCTCCTTGTGCAGTTTAGAAGTACTCCCAAGACATAATTGTTTAATTCACATAACAAAATACAGACATAAACATTTGTTTGAAATGCACAGACGACAGCTCATGGTTATACAAAAACATTTCATGTTCACTGCGTTTTAGTCCAGACACATTTTCCGTTTCCTTCCTTAGTTCAGTGGGATTCATCTCCAAGTTCTGGCGACACTCAAGATGTGGCATTTTAACTCAGTTGTGACACCTGGAGAGAATCGTGCAATATCAAAGAGAAGGTGTTGCTATGTTGCAGGGACCACTTGTCAGATACAGACAGACACAAACTGATGTTAAGATGAGTGCACATTTCTTTTATTCCCCTTTGGATATGTGATGCAGAGAAATCTGCACATACACATACATGCGTAGACAGGTACATAGACACACACGCATCCACAGCCTGATTTCCCTTTGCTGCCATCTGTCAGTTGTTGAAACCTCAAGGGAGGTACGGTTGGCTGCAGCCTGTGCCACAGTTGGGTGCTAAAATGAACAGCACAGCAGATGTTTGAGTTGCTTTTTTGAAAGTTCCTAAACCCGTCTTTCCAAGAAGACTGCCAGTTTCATTCCACATGAGGCTGCTTAACGTTCTCTTGTCATGAAATAATGTCATTTATTTAATGATGCCCCAGCAAAATGGTTGGAGAAGCATCTGTGTTCTGTTTATGATTGTCTTTGTGAAGGACGACCTGTGTAAGCTGAAAAAAGTTAACTCAAGACCTTTGGAAGACAGCCCAGCAGGACTGTCTGCTCGATTCATTTCAGGATTATTTATATTACACCCAATAACAACACTCACCTCAAGGTGCTTAATACTGCATGATAAAGATCCTACAGTATTCCAGAGAAAAACCCCAATAATCAGAAGTTGCTCATCAGATGGATAAGCGCTAGGCGACAGTGGGAAGGAAAAACTCTCTTAAGAGGAAGAAACGCCCATCAGAACGCCCAGCTGCTTATTTAGGTAGACGTCTGCCCCTTGGTAGGGCATTGAGGTAAAAGAGAAAAGAAAAAGCATAGTGTATCTGTAACATCTGCAAATAAACAAATAAACAAAAAAAGGAGCTGAAAACACTGAAATGGGCCTGGTACGGTGGGCCTGGAAAGCAAGATGTCTGTGATGTCATTGTAACATCACGCTTCCTGCAATGGTATCATTTCCCGCTATGAAGGACTGCACAAATAAGCTGCAAGAACCTTTACTATACCAGCAGCCCATCAGGGTGGTGAAGACTGATTAGGGAGGAAAAGGTTTCACTCGTTTCACATTCACACACCCAGCATGACATCACTACCTCATTGTAAAGAACCCCTCAAACAATAGGAGGCATGTCCCAGCTGAGGTGATTCTACAGCGTTGCATTAGTCATTGATGGATGACACAGTGAATCCTCTCTTTCCATTGTTCCTGAACATTAAACAAATTAGCTGTGTCTATAAGCCTTATCCCTGCTGATGTCACAAGAGCTCTTCTGTGGAAGTAGATTAGTTGCTTCTATGATCTGGTGGAAGGAGCAAGCCTTCATAAGCCTTTTCTTTGAAAAGAGATATAAAATTCTCCTTTTGGATTGTTCTGTTTGGATAAAAGATTGCATGAAGTTCAAAGTTGTCAAACAGCGGGGGTCTCTTTCTTTTTAGATGTAAAAGAAATGTGAGCAACTTCTTACTCAAGGACACTCAACGAGAGCATTTTATTATTTTGCATGTCTTCCCCATGTGCCCTGGAAAAGGACTAAAAGTCATATGGGCTGCTTGCTGAGTAAAAACTAAATAATAAACTCAATTTACCTCTACCACCTACACTCTCTCTCTACCCAACTGACATGGGGTATTCATGTGGAGGGTTTGCTGCATTAAATGCCATTTCAAACTAACAAGAATCAAATGGGATTAGTTATAACGCCCTCCACCACTGTCTGCTACAAGAAAGTGCCTGTTTTTTCTCGGAAATAGAGTAAATCTACATACTAATAAACATCATCCAGCATTGACCGCCTGTGTACTCCCACCTTAAATACTAATTATGCATATCCTCCAGAGCTATGTGCGAGGGTGGCAGGGTGAAAATGGGAAAGTGCCATAACAAAAGCATGCTAACATGCCTGCATGTTGACAGTAGATATGTTTACTGTACGGTGACCATCAACCTACTTTGGTGTATAAACACACACACAGAAGGTATATCAGCAAACTACTGGTGATCGCGACAAGTAACGAACAGCGCAATCACTAAGGTGTTTTGGTGCAACACCGTCTTTAGCAACCACTTGCCAACTAGTTGGGGAATGCACATTTTTCCATAGCACCCATAGGTTGTTAGGGGGTCCCCAAATGATTACTAAGCCTGTGTGACTTTGGCCTTAGTAAAACCACAGCCTACATTAAATTGAAAAATGACATTTATTTATTTATGCTCACAGAAGTGAAAAGAAAATGGCTCCAATAAAATAGCTAATGTTTAATTTTCATGTTAAGATATACAGCAATGTCAGGTCATTCATAGATCAGCTCACAGAGAGACAGCATATTTCACTTCAGATTTAAGTCTGGTCTATGATTGTGTTCACATGCAAATCCTAAAAAGCAGACCTTTCTCAACAAGCCATTAACCATCTGCGCAGTAAGCCCTCATCTATTGATTTCAGGCTACCTTTTGTCAGATGTGATTTCTAAACCAATTTCTTACATTACTTAAAATGTAGAGAGGATAGCTTGCTGATCACTACACGTGAGCCCATTCAATTTAAAGACAAAACCCCCCACATATCAAAAAATGGGGTAAAACAATAGCTTACGCGAGGATGAACAAGTAAACTTTCTGGCCTTAATTCTGTGTAATGGTTACGTCAGGATGGGGTTAAAGGTCAGAGGGCAGGGTCTTTGGGGTAGTGAGGTCAGGCAGTGATACATCACTGTACTCTTAATGCAAACAACTTTCAAAGAGCTGAAAAAAGCATGCTTATTATTCGCTCTGTGCATGTTGATGTGCTTCCTTCAACTTTTGGTTTGGGGTCAGTTCTGCAGCATCTAACTTAAAAAATATTAAAAAATAAATGTAGCATCACTGTGTCGGTACCATTTCTTGAATTGTCTTTCTTAAAATGTAACACTATTGCTCATCTGAACTCAATCAAGCATCTTGCAGTCTTTACACACCTGCTTTATGCTTTCATGCAAGCATGCAATCACGTTTCTAATCAGTTCTTTCATACATTTTAACACAGTGTGACTTAAAAGATGCTCTTATGGTTTAAAAAAAAAAAAAGATTATTTCTTGACCTTTCAACCTTCAGAATGAACCCAATGACAGCTTAGTTTAAGATGCAGCTAGCAATGATGAGTAATTATAGTTAATAACAGTTGTTAGGAAAGAGAGGGGAAAGAGGGGAGAGGGACGTGCTCCTGTAAACCATTCTTCATCAATACCTTTGACAGGTAAAAGCAGGCTGCACAAAGTCATTATTTTGCCGCAAATTCTAGCCTAGCAAAATCAGTCTGACACCTTCAATGACTGCTTTATTTTACTGCGTTTTCTCAGCACATTGTCACACATACTTTGGAAACATTTGCTTTCATATAACAAAACAATCTGCCAAATTCAGCAGCAAGAGCTTGTCACTGAAAATCTGACATAGCTGATGAATCGCATTTGTATGTTGAGAGGTACAAAGCTGTTGTGGTGTGTCTGAAGCTTTTTGAAACGGTTCCTAATTACAGGTAGCATCTGGACAAACCGGCCCAGAAAGACATTAAACGTCAGGAGGCTGTGACACGTTTTAAAAAGGCTTCTTGTTCAACAGAGAGTTTGGATAGATCAGAGTTTCGGGTGCGGAGAAGTGCACTGATGATGTTGAACAGTTTCAAGTTCTTTTTTTTGTGAGCAGCACAGTCCAACCTTTTATTCTATAATGAGTGATATCTAAAACCTCTGCGAGAACTAAAGATAGAAACCATTGTTCTGAGGAGCATATTTGCATGTGCAGTGCAGAACGAAACTGTGACCTGAAGACCCCGAGACTGATGAAAACGGAGTGCTCCGGTATTGGCAGCCACACGAAAGAGGCTCCGTATGAGAACCTGTTCTTGAGACAACAAGACTTGAAATTATCTCCACCGCGGGCCAATCAGACATGCTGCGCTGAGGTAAAAAAAACACAATCAATCTCCAATGCTTGTAATGAGAAACATATTTTTGTCTGCCAGTGAAAAGATAATCAGCAGCTGAACAAAGGGGTCAACAGGTTCCCGCTACAAGGATGTAGTGAAACAAATAACACAAATCTCTATCAGCCTCTGCGGCTCAGTTCTGAATCCTCAAACAAGGTTACCTTAAGACCAACAAAACCTTAACACAGCTACTTGCTGTGGTATTGATCGGTGAGTATGTGTGTGTGAGGTATCTGTACTTCCAGCAGTTTTCCTGTGTATGCTATGTGAAGCATGCATTGATTTAACCACGTGATATACAGTAAGACTGTGTGCTAATTGCTTACTCCAGTGCTTTTTTTAAGAGTACAAGAAACATCTACTCTGCACCTGGGAGAAGAATTAACATTACTAAGAGCTGGCAAAAAGTGTAAGACATTCTCATATAATTAGTAAATTAATTAATTCTCCAAATTTCCTGTATCTGCACATTATGCTGCAAAAACGCATTTCAAGATTAACCGGAGGAAAAATATTTCTTGAAAATCAGTGTTTTGTTTCACTCATTATTCATTTGAGTACCTTTTGAAGTTACATGTTGGCACTGTACTTGCCTACATTAATTTTTGCTTTAGGTTATGAAACAGAGGGAATGTGCAGTACAGTTATCTTAAATCTCTCAATAAAATCTCTCAATCCTATTGTTGTTTAAAATAGGCTTATCAAACTTACACGCAATACAAAGATCATCCTGGTTAAAGCAGTGTTTATTTAATCAATTTGTTTTGGGGGTGATAGAACCACTCGTTCATATTTTTTTAAGAATATGAAGCTAGCATTAGAAGTTTGCTAGCTTAAGCTTAGGAAATACTCCCCTCTGCTTTTCTTTGTGCTAAACTAAATTAGCTATCCCACTCACGAGCTAACCTGTGAAACAGAAAAGTATTGTGCTATTTCCTTAGCACACACAAGAAGCTGTACTCATCAATTATTACAACAGTGAAGGAAAAGAAAAGGTTGAGATGGTTTCTGTCTCTGTGCTACTCTAATCAAAGTAAAGGGGCAGTTTCATCTGCAGTTTCACATGCAGAATTTAAAGTGCTAGCAGTCAATTTGTTCAACGCTTAACAAGAACACATACATATTTCTAGAAATTTTGAATTATTTCTATACCACACTTTGACATGATCTTGTCTATTATACTGTAATTACTGCATATACGTAGCCATACACCTAACTGGCATTTTTAGTAGGTACAACTTTCTAGTACTAGGTTGGACCATCTGTTACCTTGAAAACCGTCTGTAGATTCAACAAGGTGCTGGAGAAACTTTGATCCACATTGATGCTGTTTCTTGATTTGTTGGCTGTGCATCCACGAGATGTGACTCCTGTACCACATCCCAAAGGTCTTCTGTTGGATTGAGATCTGGTGGCTGTGGAGGCCATTTGAGTACAGGGAACTCATTGTCTTGTTCAATGTTTGGGATTATTTGAACTGTATGGCATGGGACGTTATCCTGCTTAAAACAGCTATCAGAAGATGAGTTAGCAGGTACCAGGTAGACTCTGGCATTTAAACATTGCTCACTTGGCATTAAGAGGCCCAAAAAGTGCCAAGAAAATATCAACAGCACCATTACACCACATTATACCATCACCATCCTGAAACATTCATACAAGCAGGTTACTGTAGATTCATCTGGTCCACATTGTTTATGCCAAATTGTGACCCTACCATCTGAATCAGCAGAAATCAAACCTCATCAGACCAGACAATGTTTTTCCAGTCTTCTATTGACAAAGTTTGGGAAGCCTAAATAGCAACTTCTTGTTCTTAGCCAACAGGAATGGCACCTTGGTGTGGTCTTCTGCTGCTTTAGCCCATTTGCGTCAAGGTTTGCTGTGTTTTGTGTTAGTGGTGCCCTTCTGCATACCTCTTTAGCACTGAACGATTATTTAAGTCATCGTTGCGTTCCTATCAACTCAAAGCAGTCTGCACAGTCTCCTCCAACCTTTGTCATCAACAAGACATTTTCACCAAGAGAGTTGCCGCTTACTGAATATTTTCTCTTTTTCATCTCTTTTTTTTTCTTTTTCTCTCTAAACCATAGAGATGGCCCGGTGAGAAAATCCCAGTAGATCAACAGCTTTTTTTTTCAGACCAGTCCATCTAGCACCAACAACCATGTTATGTTCACCTGAGTCACCTCTCTGCCCCATTCTGATGCTTAGTTTGAACTTTAGCAGGCCTTGAACATGCCTACATGCCTAAAAGCATTTGCATTGCTGCCATGTGCCATTGGCTGATTAGGTAATTGCATTAATGACTAGCTGAACTAGTGATCTTAATAAAGTGCCCGTTGAATGTATGTATTACTTGTCATCTTCAAAGATGATGAAAAATATATGCAACATTTAATTACCCCGTGTTTAACTGATGTAAGCATCTCATGATTGTGTACAAACTGAACTCTATCATTTGATATCTGTATTAATTATTTTCATTTGTGAGGATCTCTCTTTGTTGTAATCTTTCTCACCATGCGCCTGGACCGCATATGCCTGTGTCTGTCTTTGTGGGTGTGTGCCAATTTGTGGAAGTTAATGGATGTTGTTTTAGTTTGTCACTGTTTGTGAGTTCAATTTCATATAATTTGAATCAGCTCTTGAAATCGATGTTGCCACCTAAATTTCTTTCTGTGGGTTTTATTTGGATAATTAGAGGAATAAATCGGTTTGAAAGTTAAAAAAAAAAAAATGAAATCCTTCATTCCTGAAAAGGAGAGACGAAAAACACACTAAATAATACATTCACCATGCTTTTCTCTTTTATATCGGGTTAAAATTCAATATCTCATTTTTCATTCCCTGCTACGAAGCCTTTGAAGTCTATATAGGTTTTTGTAATTTGAAAGCAGCCTAATTATTTCACAGTTTTCAACAAAGCTGCAGAATATACTGTTAAAGATTTTCCTTATGAGCTGCAATCTTTTTTTATCGATTCAATTAACTCATAAACACAAATAACAAAGAAAATGTTGATATTAATACTATAGTATTACTATTACTGTAAGAATCTCACAGAATTTCTCATTATTTTGAAGTACTTTATGTGGGCTTGAGGCACGCTGATGATGATAAATACAAAAGGATGTGCTCTGATGTGACCTCCGTGGCCAGCTGACCTTATGTGACTCATGAAGTATATGACCTGTGACACTGCTAAAAGGACACAAAGACTTCTGACATAAAGACACATAAATCCATATTACACAGTGTTGTGGGGGATAATTGGACATCGTGTTTTGAGTTACATTTGACACTTGCTACATGCACACGATTGGTATCTTTTGGATGAAAATGCAAACTGATGGGGATTAAATACCTAAAAGCCGAAACAGCATTGGTTGTATTTCAGTTTTTACTTTTCATTATCTCAGTGGTTTGCTTCGTGTTTTCTCTTTTCTTTTTCGTGTTTTCAGACACAAATATCCAAATTTTATTTTTGTGTCCCTAAACGAGATTTCTTTCTGACTGGTTTCACCTGGTGTTCATGAACACAAAATTAATCTTTGCTCTTTTTAAAGGGATTTAAATCTGGGGGTTGGAGCTATAGGCAGTGGGGCGCTTCATTTACTTGCTTACACCGGAGACCATATTTTGAATCCCACATATTACAGAATTTTACACTGTATTTACATTGTATTATTTTAAATGGATTATTAACACAGCCCTATTTGAATTCGCAGCTTGTTTTATAGACTGTCAGCACTCACTTCCTCACACACAGTCTTCTTTCACACTGATGAAATAGCACATACAGCAAAAGACAGCCTCTCATACAATTTTACCCAAGTGTATAACAGCTTTTAGAAAGTTTTGATAGCCTAGTCTCACTCCCATCTTGTTACGTTTAGACAGGACCCCTCAGGTCAATATTGTAGATAAGTGTTTTGTACCTAAACCATATTTTTTCCCCCTAAATCTTAAGTAGTTTTGATGGTTTCCATATATTACAGTCACACTAGAAATTACAAGAAGGTTTGCAGCCACAGTGTATTTGTCCAAAGCTAAAGTTTTGTGCTGGCAGGTTGTCATTTCATGGAGCTGTGTTTTTTATTGTTTGCACAGTCTGGAGAAGGATAATTGCCATGCATTGGAAGCAGCGTAGCATGACAGGCACCGATAGATGGGGAGACAAACTACATATATATACAATGTACTACATACTGCCACTACACTGCCATTTGTCTTATATAGTGCAGGGCAAGAACAAAGCTGTACTTTGGGTTTTGTTTTGGGGTTTTTTGTCATTCTTTCTCTCACCCTTTACCCCTGTGCTTCTAGTCTATAAATTTCCCGTTCCACCACATCCCAAAGGTGCTCTATTGGATAAACATCTGGTGACTGTGTAGACTATTTGTTCAAGAAACCAGTTTGAAAACTCGGTTGATATTAACGGGACCAAAAGTCTGCCAAGAAAATACCCCCCCAAATTACACCACCAACTGACCCAATGACACAAGGTAGGATGCTTTCATGATTAATCCAAATTCTGACCCTCCCATGTCCCTACCAAACCAGGCAATATTTTTACATCTTCTACTGACCATTTCTGGTAAGTTGACGAAAGTTTTATTTCAGTTTTGTGTTATTAGCTGACAGAAGTGACATCGGGTGTGGTCTTCTGCTGCTTTAGCACATGTGATTCAAGATCAGATGTGTTTTGCATTCAGAGATAATCTTCTGCATACCTTGGTGTACCAAGTTGTTATTTGAGTCCAAGTGGACTTAATGTTTTGGTTATTCCTGTTTTTCTAAACTGGAACCTAGAGGCCTAAAGTGTGCCAAGAAAATACCCACCACAGCAATATACCACTAGGTTTTTATGTAAGGACTGATTGTTTTTACTGTTTTTTACTGATACCCTACCTACTGTAGCCTTTCTGTCAACTTAAAGCAGTCTGACGTAAGGCATTTTCACACAAAGAACTCCTGCACACGCTATCTTTTCTCTTTTTTCAAACATTCTCTGTGAACCCTAGAGATGGAAATGCGGGAAATTCCTAGTAGAACAGCAGTTTCTGAAACACTCAGACCAGCCCATCTAGCACCAAATTGGCTGATCAGATATTTGATTTAATGAGCAGTTGAACAGGTGCATACAAATTCTGTCTCTGTAGTTTTCTAGAAATGCTGGGAGCAAAATACATGGATGACTGGTTTGAATGGTGTATTCAAAAATAGCTAGTGTAGGAAAAGCAGTAGTGATGAAATGTTAAGGGCTGGGGAAGCATGTGAGCTGACATAGAAATGGCCTAATAAATGGACCTAATGCTCTGCCATTAAGACCTATTACACTGAGCTGCGACTATGTTTGGTATGATTAGATGCTGGGACCTCTAACAGACCTCTTTGTATTTTTATCCCTCAATGCTCTAAAAGCTTTGAGTGGTCTTGCTCGCCATGGTAGCACTTGAAGACACTTATGGGTGCTGCAAGCCCAGACCAAGTTGAAATTATCATAAAACAAAAACGTGCCCTCTGAGGTCAAGCAACCTCACAGATAACCCAGATACTTAGCAGTGAAGTTGGAGCAAGCTTCTTACTTTTAATCTTGGAGCTTTTTATTTTTTTTATTGGTTACATCGTATTTTCACACACTTAATTTTCTCTCATGTAAAAAGCTTAACAATCAAGCAAAGAAGCAATTTCATCATGCACTATATAGTGGCAATATCTGGTGTAAAAAGGGTGAGATGACTTGGAGTTCAAATAGACATATTTTGCACAGCTGCCTGCATGTTTTAGCACCACACTTGTAGTCCCTACATAGCAGAAAAATTACTGCATTGCATCATTGCTCCAATGCAGTAGAGTTGTCAAAAAAAGAAAAACAGCAATAAATCCAAGAAGTGAGATGTTTCTGCCTTGGGAATGCTGAAGAATCAGACCAGGAGGAATGCAGCACTTTGGTAGTTTTACCCTTATACTGTGTATGGGACAACCTCAGTGCTAACCTTCAAGTATTTTTCTCTCTTTGGCTGTAACAAAAGTCGTTCTCTACACCATCTCACCTGGTGAGTTTGTTTTGATAGAACTTGCCACCAGAAGACGAAAGCCAGAGGGGAAGCAAGAAGGTTGAGTGGTGCTTTCTGATCCCTGACACTTCATCGGCCCTGTCTTGGAAGAGCTTCACCCTCATGAGATTAAACCTCTTAAACATTTTGACCTTTGTGACCAAAGAGGACACCTTCCCACTGGGACACAGTGTGACCCCAACACGCCCTTATGATCTGTTCAAACAAACTGACTACTAAAGGTCAAACAATGAAAGTGCTTCCATCAAGACTTAAGTGACAAATCTGAAAACACTCATTAAACACACAGTTCTGTTCAAATGCTCCTACAGTGTGTTTTTGAGGTGAAAAACCAGAGGGGAAATACAGTCCTAAAGTATTTTAGAAAGTGCTGTAAATAAGACAAAAATCTGGCAATATTTTTTTATCGGTGAAATTTTTGTGAAACTTTTATTGGTGTCCACTCAACTCCACAGTACTGTGCAAAACTCGTGAGTCAGGGAAATAGGTGCAGCAGTTTATTGAAACGTGCAAAAATAAAGATAAATTGAATTACAGCATATAAGGCAAAATTAGAGTCTGTACAAATCTAACAAGCTTGAAAATCAATACTTAGTATGACCACATTTATTCTTCTTTCTTAAATTTCTTCAGGAATATCTCCAAAAGTTGATTCTGTTCATCTGGACGTAGCGTTTTGTGGGAGAAACGTTTCGTCACTCATCCAAGTGACTTCTTCAGTCTCAGCTGACTGCAGGTTTCCCCAATCTTATAAACAGTACATTTGCATAATGACTGAAACCAGCCCACTGAAGGAACAATGGGCTGGGAGTTCAGTTCCTTAATCTTAATTATGCAAATTCTCATGACCATTGATCAACAACCACTGACCAAAACCCACTGATCAAAGACCACTGATCAATGGCCATGAGTACCATTCACAGAGAGTTGGGGAATGGCTGCAATCACAGCATTGTAAGATGGCGAAAGATGTACCCTTAGGCCCCCTCCTCGATTCAGAGATGGTCTTTCCCTTTTCACGTAAATGGCCTCCTTCACTCCGCGCTCAAACCAGCGTTCCTCCCTGTCCAGGATGTGTACATCCTCATCATTGAAAGAGTGTCCACTGGCCTGTAGGTGTAAATAGACTGCAGAGTCCTGGCCTGACGAGGTAGCTCTTCTG
>VUQG01039782.1:0-15006 GCA_015106755.1 Etia nguti
AAAGAAAAGAATATTAAAAAAAAAAAAAAATAAAATAAAAAAAAAAAAATAAAAAAAAAAAAAATATATATATATATATATATATATATAAGTATTCGATACATGAACCTAAAATTTCACAGGTCACCAAGTTAAACTTTAACCTTGTGTACTGCTGTTGATCAATTAGTATAAGTAAATGCATTTTATTCTTTAAGCTGTTTTTTAAAAATATTTTAAGATGGGTAACTAGTTCCAATCAACTGCAGTATATATGTAGCTTTAGTTTTAGTGGAGAACAGCTCCTCCTGTTCTGCAACAAGTGGAACAGTTTGAGGGCGTTTGTTTTTCAGAAGTAATGCACAATCACCACCACTGGCGTCGCTGCAGGCTGACAACTTCGTGTTGAAGCAAAAAAAGAGAAGAAGAAGACACTTCCGCTGAGGGAAGGTTAGGCGCACTGCGCAGGTGTTCAGACCACAGCTCGCATTTATATGTACACCAACCGCATTAGTAAAACGGTTAATAATACTTCTCTGTTATATTTTAGCGAATTAGACTTATATTACACACTGTTTTCACTCCCGTGGAGCTGACTGAGTGATAAAAAATAATTTGTATTAAAAAAACAAAGCAACGGTGGCGCTGTTAAGCTAACAAGCACTAGCGCCACCAAGCAGCCACGCCAAGATGGAGGGATCTGCTTCCTCGGCCAGGGTAGAGGACGGAGCTGAAAACAAACGCCACGCTGACGACGGGACACCTGAAGACAACGCCGGTCCATCGACTGAAGAAACCGCTGACAGTAAGCAACCATCAACAGGCCGTGACTTAAACATTTACGCTCCACCGTTAACACAGCATCAGTGCGTTCCTGTGCATGGTCTTCCTGCACTCCATTAATAGGAAAATGTAAATATTTCTCTTACAGGCAGATTTTAAATTGCACTTTTAACACCAGTAACAGGTATAAAGTTACAAGTTCGACCTAAAGGCTTCCCAGCATTTTCAGTGGGGAGTATTGAATAAACAGCGCCAGCCCTGGTCAAAGTTTATACTCAGCCATATGGATCGAAAATTATGTGACTGTTTTAATAATCCAGTCTTATGACATTGAATCACCGCAAGTGCATTGCCAGAAGCAAATCTATGTATTGCTGGAAACATGCTTTTTCTGTAATCCTACTGAACAATATTAATGTTTGGCCAGGCCATAATAAGAGAAGTGCTCAATCTGCAGTATCTCCAGGGTTTTTTTTTTCTCATAATAATCTTTCCCTTGGTATTTATTTCATTTGCATTAACAATCTGGCACCAGCTATACATGCTTTATCCTTAATATCAGATTTGTGTGCGGACCTTTGTTTTTACATTGATGACCGATCCCAGTGGTAATCCTGATCCAGTCCATGGCAATGACTGACTGACAAAAACAAATCCAGAATGGCTTGATAATATAGAACAAACCTCATCGAGGCACTACAAAATTAACATTCTCCTCTAACACCTTATTTTAAATGGGAATGGATGGTAGATGGATTCAAATAAACACTAGCCACTAATGATGTTTTACCATTATGATAACTAAGGTCAGTTAAAATTAAAATTAAATAGTGATTAAAACAATATTGTGTACAATGTTCTTAAATTGTTGTTTATATTTTCCTATTCAGAACTTAAGTCTTGCCCCTCATAATAGACTACAAAATTATGACTTTTAAACTGTAAAACTGAAACTTCATATCACCAAAAATAATTTGCGATTAATTACAGTATGTTAATCTTCATAGAAGATTGAAGTAAACAGATTTTAGATTTAGAACTAGTTTTGAATTAGACATTTCTGATTATTGTTTTATCACTACACAGAAACTTTAGCAATCAACGGAAGGAAGTCTTGTTTTCCTGAGCGTGGTTGTGTAACAACTAAAGCACTGCTTGTTTTTTGAGAATAATAGGAAATATTTATTTAGACAGCAAACAATACCACTCATACAGGCTCTCTTGGCTGTTTCCATCCAAAGGATTTAGTATGCTTTTACGTGTATATGTAGGTGGAAGCAGAATATCTTCACTGCTTTTGCCCCTCGACTTCTTGCTCTTGGGACATTGGACTAAAGTTTCAGCAGGCATATCACCACTATTCCTTTGTATTGATAAGAAAAGCTTCAATGGGGACATGTTTTTAACACATAAAAAGCACTGCACTTTACAGAGTAACAGTTGTGGTTCACTACTCGAAATTTCAGAAGTATGGGTTAAAATTTAATCTGTTTGGATTGAGTTTTGTTGAAAAACACAGCCTTTACTTATTAATTCTCTAAACGTTTAAACGGGAGTTGATGTACGCAATTAAATGAGAATTTGTCTAAACATCGTTGTCCACAGTGTGCAGGTGCTTTGTGGACCTTCAGTAACATTTACCTATTTAAAAAAATGCAACCACGGCAGCTGTATCAAATAACAAGCCCTAAGCAGTGTATTTGCATCTCAGTAATGACACGTTTGGGTTTTTTGTTTTTTTTTAATGAGAAGTGTTATTTCTCTCTTATCATTTCTTTGTTTTAGATGGAAATTTTGCAGTTGTGTGATTATACTGTAAGCTCTAGTTATATATTAAAATAAAGACATGTTTGCACCTCTGTTTTTTGTTTTGTTTTTTAAAAAAAATTTCCTTTCTTTTTTCTTCTCTGAAAACAGGAGTGGCTTTGACCTCCTCTTTTCCCCTTTTCTATTTCTAGGGATTGGGGTTTTCTGCTGTCAGCATTGTGGAGAAGGCTTCAGAGAGGAGGCAGCCTTCTTGAAGCATCTTCGTCAGCATCCACAAGAAAGCATGTATTTGGACAAGCACATGGATGAGTTACATGATGCAGAAAAGGACAATGAAGCACTTCACTTTTGTTCTTTATGTTCAGCCTCATTTATTGACCTGAGTGAATACCACTTGCATATGGAGAAGAACCACGATCATATCTCTCAAAAGGAGACTGGTATCCGGATTAATGCTGGCATAGCAAAACAACACACTTATGAATGTCAGGACTGTGGGAAATCTTATGGTGTGATTGGACACTTTCTCAACCATCAGCGCTCACACAGACAACCCTCCAAATCAGTTTTTCATGACCTTCAGCATTTGAAAAAGAAGTCGTTTCAGTGCGAGTCTTGTGGGAGAAATTATTCTCGTGCTTCAGCTCTTGATGCCCATCGTCGTTGTCATGAGGAAAAGTTGATTAAGGCCAGAAACAGGAGTTCAGGAGATGCACTTCCAGCTGGGGAGTCATTAGCAGAAACAAAGGCGGGTGAAAGTCAAACAGAGGATTATTCTGAAAAGGTTTTTACATGCTCATGTGGGAAAGCTTTTTCTGCCCTGATGCGACTTAAGACTCATCAGAGATTTAGCCGCAACAGCCAGTGCTCTCCTGAAGAAATGAAACAAAAACCAAAGAAGAACTGCAACGAGTTTTACTGCAGCGAGTGTAAAAAGGGTTTCAGTGGCCATATTGCTCTCTTTAACCATCAGCGATGGCATGCCAATCATGCTGATAATTCTGCGAAAAGGTTCCCATGTGAGGAATGTGGAAAAGTGTTTATGACTCTCACGTTCTACTACAGGCATCAGCGCACTGCACACAGTGACGAGACCCCAGCAAAGTCATTTCACCATCAGCTGTGCCAGCTACAGAAGAAGGCATTTGAATGTAAAGATTGCGGGCTAAAGTTTTCCAGGTCTTCAGCACTTCATTCTCATCAACTTCATCACACAGATGTTTTTAGAGAAACTGAGAAGGAGGCCCAGATGTGTTCCTCTCTACCTCAAGAACAAATGGCAGAGAGCGGAAGAGCAGAGATTGACTTGGAAACGTCTACAGAAGGAAAACTGCAGCTGGACAGTTTGCCTCCGACCAACATGACTGAAGAGTTGTACATAGTTGAGAGTGATGAAGACATGGAAAGTTATGAACCCGGTGACTTTAACGTACAGGTGATCAGTGCAAGTGAGTCTGAGGATGAGCCACCCCAAGATCTGAATCCTGACCTGGAGCTGGTGTGTGAATCTGATCAGGAGGGAAGAGATGACGGTGATATTGTTTCCAAACCAGAAATGGACTTGAAAATTGTACAAATTGACTTTGAGCAGGCTGATGAGCCAATTGCACTGATAGCGAGGGAAGCCGAGAATAAATCGGCAGAAGATAGGTTTGATTGTCCAGAGTGTTATCGCTGGTTTTCTAGTTCTTCATCGCTGCGTGTTCACAGAATGTGGCATGGAGTTCATAAGAGAAGACAGCAGACACAAGGTCAGTCAGCGCCAAATTACGTGTGTGACACTTGTGGTCATGAAGCAAGTAGCTTTGAGGCACACTGCCATCACATACAGACCCACGGTGGTCAGAAGCCAAGCAGCGATGCATTTCACCAGGCAGAGGGATTAGAGAAGAAAAATCTAAAATGCAGTGAATGTGGCAAAGTTTTCTCTCGTTTGTCTGCCTTGGTCTCTCATCAGTTGCATCATCCCAAAAGAAAACAGTACCAGTGCCCAGATTGCACAATGTCTTATTTGCATGCAGCTAGCCTCTTTAACCATATGAAAACCTGCTCGGCACAAAAAAAGGAAAATGTTTCAGTCAGTAAGAAAGAATACAATCCAAAGAAAACCCTGCTGGGCCCAAAGATCTATCATTGTGAGCAGTGTGGAAAGGGTTTTTGGTCTTTAGGGGCTTTCTCACACCACAAGCAAAATCCAACAGAGTGTGCAGATTTGAGGCTGAGAAAAGGTGTCTTGGGATCCTCCGTTAACGGACACCAACGCTCTAGCATGAAGGTTGCATGTCCGGTGTGTGGCCGAAAATTTCGGCACAGAGGCATCATGACATTGCACATGCGAAAGCACGAAAATGGAAATCACAAATGTGAACTCTGCAACAGGTCATTCCGCCTTTTTTCCAGCCTCCTTAGACACCAGGTGGTGCATAATGACCAGTTACTTCCACCACCCATCAAGTCTTTTCAACATCAAGTTGAACAGCTGAAAAAGAACACATACAGCTGTCCTGACTGCGGGAAGTTGTTTTCACGGGCCAAAGCACTGCAGTTTCATATGAAAAGCCATGGTTACGAGAGTGGGCATTCTCCATCATCATCGTGGTCCAGAGTCACGCTGGAGGATCTACAGTGCGCTACGTGCCTTGCACATTTCAACAGCAAGGTCTCTTTAAGGGCTCATCAGAAACTGTGCATTAAAAGAGACAATCAAGTCGTTGCAAATACAGAAAACGATGACGCTCTAAGATTGTGTGAAGGCAGCATGGATGCTAGCACACGTGAAAGCTCTGACCAGTCAAAGGTACATACGCCAGTAAAGAGTGAAATGAATGGCATGGAACCAGAGATGGAAAATGACACAGGTGAAGGAGAACTGGAAAACCCAACTGCATCCAATATGAAATACAAATGCAAAAAATGTGACAGAAGCTTTTCAGTGGTTGGGGCTTTAAATTTTCACAAAAGAATTCATGCTGAGGGCTACAGGTCTTTACCAAAATCCAAATTGGCCATTTCTGCAATGTTAAAAAAACCTAAACAAGAAGAGCAGGGTAAAGGACTGTTTCACTGCTCTGAATGTGGAAGGCGGTTCATGTCTAACTCAGCCCTGGGCTCCCACAAACGATGGCACAAAGAAAAGAAATCTTCGCGGTCCATTCTAAAAGATGATGATTTGAAATCTCTTAACCACAAAACTGTAGATGGAACTTTTCAGTGCAAAAACTGTGGCAAACAGTTTTTTAACCACCGCGTTCTCCAGCGCCACCAGATGTTTAATCCACTGTGTCAAAGCAAAGCCGTACCAGAGCCAGATTTGAGCAGCAGTGAACCAGGCAAGACATTTGTGCAAGATTCACTTCTAGCCAAGAGCAGTAAAACTTTAGAGACTGTAGCTCATCAGGGAAACGAGGCGTTTGACCAGGCTCCAGAACAAGTCGAAAAAAACTGCAGTCAGAGTGAGGCCGTATTACTGGCACTAAAGCCAAAACCTCACCAGTGTCCCCTCTGCTCAATGACCTTTACTAAAGCAAGAGGACTGCGTGCTCACAAATGGCAGGCCCACGCAAAGAGCACAAAAGGCAAGCGCAAAGCTGCTTTGAGTATAAAAAAAGAGCCTGTTGCCTCAAGTAGTGAGATGAGGAAAACAGAAGATTCATCTGCAGTAGAAAACACCACAGTGATGTTAAAAAGTAGTCCCATTGACAGAGAGGGGATGAAAATCACATTGGATTCTCCTGTGAAATTGTGTCAGGACTCCAGAGAATGGGGCATTTCTGAAGGCGCCCCCAACTTTAAGAGAGTTTACCTGGATGTGAAGCAGGAGTCGAAACTGGATAATCAAACTCCTAAAGCTGCAGCTGAGGTTCCTCCACAAGTCAGCTGTGTATCGGAGAACACAGTCAAATGCTTCTTCAAGTGTGATAAGTGTGGGAAAGCTTTCCAAACGGAGGAACAATTAGGGACCCATAAGGCAAAGGCACAGAGTCGGCCTTACTCATGCGCTCTGTGCTGCCAAGGCTTTTGGACTGAGAATCAGCTACATCAGCACCTTGCTTGGCACGACGAAGTCCGCTGCCGTCTGCCGAATGAGGTACGCTATAGACTCAGTGCTGCTATGACCTCAAAGCCTGTAAAACCCAACCCCCCCGCTGCTGACAGCAGAGGAAAGTTTTTCCCATCTTCTGAAGTGATTCGACCTACGCTATACTCAGCCAGCCAGTCACAAAGTAGCCATAAGTGCCAACACTGTGGCAAAGCCTTTCTTTCACCAACTGCATTACAGAAACACAAAACGGAGCAGTGCAGCAGCAGTGACTCATACCATTGCTCCGTTTGCCCCAGGACCTTCCGTGAAATCCAAGACCTCATCGAGCATCACCAGGAATGTATCAGCGATTACAAAAGACAAAGTAACGCTCCTGCTGCTGTCTCTGCAGGAGATGCCACTGGCCTTACCTGCTTTGAATGTGGAACTACTTTTTGTCAAGAAACGGATATGCACCAGCATTATATTGAACACACCCACAGAGTGAATTAAAGCAAAGAAACCTGAAAAGAACTGAAACAATGACTCTGTACATAGGTGTTGGCTTTTTTTGAAACTTCCAAAAAGGTTTGTTAGAAAATTTCTTTGTTGCACCTTTTACTTTGGCTAAATAGTTCCTTATTTGTTCGTATAGTATTTGAGATTCGTTATACTTAAACATGTAACACTGGACTAGTATATGGTGAGCAGCCATAGCATTAAAACCACTGGCAGGTAAAATCGGTAACAAAGATCATTCTATTATGTTATTAAGTTGATGTTAGTCCTATTTTGACCTGCAGCACAAATCAAAACGGTGTTGAAGACCAAGCAACCAGACAGCACCAAAAAGAGCTTCACTGTGCAAGAGGTGGCTTTAATGATCTGGCTGGTGTGGGTACAAATGTGAAAATATACAGTGTTGTTTTTGTTTTGGGGTTTTTGGGGGGTCTGTGGGGGGCCACTGATGTCATAGATCTCAGATTTTTTTTTGCTGTTTTAAATTGATCTATCGTGAATGTAAATTGAACTTGATTAATTTCTTTGGGGACCAGTGTCTTTCATTTTCGGATAAATTTATGCATGTAAATTGCCCAGAGAAATGAAAAGTGCTGTTGACACACTACTTGCAAAGTGTAGAAAGACATGCTGCACCACACGTATGTGCTAGTTTTGCTGCTGTTATTGTTAACAACTGATGTTTTGTTGAAGAATGAATGACGTTTTGCATATTTTACAGAAAGATAAAGACACCTGAAATTCAGCAATGCGTACTCTTTACATAACCTGGTAGAAAAACAAAATTCCTGTCTAACATCACTTGGTCACTTCCATTATTATAAACTATACTACATTCAAGCCATTGTATGCTTTGTACAGTGCATTACCCGTTAACTGATTTATAAGCTCCTCTGTTGATTCTTTATAGTGTTATTTCAATGGTGTGAAAAAATATTAATTACTTAAAGTAGCATTTATGTTCTTGTAGTATAGTTCTAAGTAGGCGAAGGTTACTTTGTCATATTTATTTGTTTTTTTTTTCCTAGAAGAAATCAAAGAAGTTGAAAATAAACAGACTTGTTTTTGTCATGATTAATGGTTGTGTGATCAATTCAGTCAGAGTCTAGTTAGTCTGCATGTTGGAGTCATGTCTGGGTTGTTAATATTGTTGTTTCCCATTTCCCACTCATTTCCAGATTACTTACCTTATGAATATGCCAATATGTGGGTGACATAAAATAAATGCCTTTCAGATTATTACATTTCATATCTAGCATGTAATAAATAGAGAACCTTGATGTGTCAATAAAGTAGCAACCTAAAAGTTTGCTACTAAAAAAAATAATGTACAAATAAGCTAAAGCATGTGTTATTGATCGTATTAGTTAAGGCTCTGCAGTGATATAGGTTCAGCTTCCTCCAGTTTAAACATGTGTTTGCAGTGTGTGCTGGATGGGTCATATTGTCCGCTGTAGCACTGATCAACAAACATTTTGTTACTGAGATTCTTTCACCTGTACTTCCACAAATTTCACTTACTGACTCCAAATCTGAGAGCGGTTTTCTTCTAGCTTCACATTTTTTGTCGTTATCATGTTCCACTGATTCACTGAATAACTAGACTGGACAGAAATGGAGATGCATTTCAGTGTTTAAGACATCAGTGCACTCTCTAGAAAAGTGAAGCCAAAATTAAAGATGTTTTTGTTGGTCCTGATATACATGAACTGATGCTTGACGAAGAGTTCAAAAGGAAAAGGAAACCAGCTGAATCAGCAGCATTCGAGCAGGTTGTTTCTTGGCAGTCACATAGCCGTGAATTGTGCTGAGCTTCTGGATAAACATGCTGAAAGCATATCAGATAATGAGTGCCAGGATGTCACTGAAGATGCATTTTCTACATTCTCATCTCATTTTGTTTTTTCTCCACCAGATCTGTTTGATGTCAGCGATAAGTGCCGCTAAAGATTTCATCAAGATATGAAAGTGATGAAAAACTGATTTCAGGGAAAATTGAATCGGAGCATGATGGGTGACCACTGTTGGTTCTTGCAAAGAGGAATGACTGTGCAGTAGAATCCAGTGCCTCAAACATTTCTGAGCACCCTGAGCATGCTTGGTTTTTGTTTTTTGTTGTTTTTGTTTTTTTAAGCTAAATTGATAGAAATATGCTTAAATGCATCGCCGAGTCGTCTTTGTTTCAGAAAAAACACATTAAAACAACTTTGGTGGCTAATAGTTCAAATCCCAGATATTGTGTCGATATATTGATATTCAAAAATATTGAAATGGCAACGTGACTCTCAAAAACCTGACATGCAGGCTTAAATCAGATTTCTTATCTAAAATCAGTGTTTAAAAAAAAAAAAAAAAATTCCCAGTGGCAAACAAAAAATATTTTTTTAGATTAGAGTAATCAGGAGGGGCTAAAAGATGTACTTTACTGTCCAATGCTTTGAAATCAGTATTTCTATGATTAATTTGAGGTATTTTTTTTAACTTTCCTATGT
The DNA here is from genome assembly GCA_015106755.1 of Etia nguti. Taxonomy (NCBI): domain Eukaryota; kingdom Metazoa; phylum Chordata; class Actinopteri; order Cichliformes; family Cichlidae; genus Etia; species Etia nguti. The sequence goes on from VUQG01039782.1 coordinate 9,562, forward strand.
AAGTTTTTTTTTGTGCCCATGCTGACATGTGATCACTTTCTAATGTCTGCTGAATCTCTATAGAATAATTTGTTTCAATCTCTCAAAATAAAATGTTACTCAGACTTTCCATATAATACACAGGGTGCCATAATAATCTACATAGTAATTAAAAATTTCTCCTGTTGCTCTTTGCAGATAAAGAACTCGGTGTTGAATGTAAGGACTGTGGGCTGAAGTTTGCACAGCAGGAGCTCTACGAGACTCACCTGCACCAGCATGCCGTGGAAGACGAGGAAGCTCCGATGGAAGAGGACAGGACAGGAGAAACGGTCTCTGAGAGAGCAGACGATGGAGAAAGCAGAGATGAAGATGTGAAAAATACACTTAGACAGGGTTACACCTGTGTGACCTGTGGAAAGAATTATAAATACCTGGTTTCATTCCAAAAACACCAGCGGCTCCACAGGAAGAGGTCCTTTAAAGGAGGTAAAACTAATGCAAACATGCAAGAGCAGGCGAGAAAGGAAGAAAATGTGGAGAGAAGTGACGGTGAAGGCCCAGGCGAAGATGCAATGACTGCAGACCATGACAGCCCTGTGGAGTCTGATTGTACAGAGCCTGTGTGTCACTCAAAGGTTTCCAAACTATCTGATGGCTCTGAATCAGAAGATGTACAATTGCAAACCAGGGGAGAGGTGGATGAGAGTGAGTCATAGCATGCAAACACATTTTATTATTATTATTAGTGTTAGAGCTGAAACAAGCTGGCTTACTGCACCCCTGCTTAACAGCATGTCACAGCTGTATATGAAGTTGGGGGTATCAACATTGTTGATACTACATCTTCACAATTTACACTAAACATTTAATCAGTACCAAGATTTACTGTACTTAATAACTTTTTTCTTTTTTTCCTTTGTAGATGAGGAGCACAGAGTTGAATGTAAGGACTGTGGGCTGAAGTTCACACAGTGGGAAAACTACAAGACTCACCTGCACCAGCACGCTCTGGAAGAGGAGGAAGCGGAGATTGAAGACCACATGGTAACAGAACAAGTGCCAGAAAGAGAAGATGCAGGAGAAAATGGAGATGAAGACGTGATTGGTAATACAGCTGAGTGTGACGTGAGCAATTCAGCCAAAATGGGGACTTCAGACTCGATTCAAAGTTTTGGAGTTTCCACAGCTTCAGTGAAGAATGCACCTAGAAAAGATTATGTTTGCTTGATCTGTGGAAAGATTTACGCATACATGGTTTCTTTCAAAAAACACCAACGTCTGCACGAAAACGAGTCCTCTGCATCAGCACAACATCAGAGTGCGAACGAGTCAATTTTGCGCCAGTACGAGTGTCCAGATTGTGGGATGCTGTTCATCAGACGAACACGGCTAATCTCTCACCTGAGAGTTCACAGATCAAGCATTTCATTAAAATCAGCCTCTCACAGATGTGATACTTGTAACAGGGACTTTGCTTCTGTGGGGCCGTGGCTGGCTCACGCTGAGCTACATAAACAGAATCCATTTTGGTGTTTGAGCTGCGCGCAGGGCTTCAGAGATGAAGCGTCACTAGACAAACACCTGCAAACTCACCATCGCAGGCACGGGAGCATCCACACGTCTGCACAGCCCGCAAGTCACTTCAGCAACCACGGTGGAGCTAAGCAGAGCTTCTCCAATCCCGGAAAGGTAATTTCGCATCAAAAACAGCATCGTACCAACTCTGTGAACCTGGGAGGTTTGATTCAAAGGACTGCTCTTCTCTCTTGCGTTGAAGAAGAGCCAGAAATTAATGCAGACTTAAAAGAACCACCAGAAAAGGAGGAAAGCACACAGAAAACAGGACTACAAAGCCCATGTGAGAAGTTTGAGGATCGTGACAGATCTGACGAGTCAGACTGTGGAGAGCCCGTGTTTCACTTTAAGATTTTGAGACAAGCTAGCTTGGCTGATCTATCTGAAGAGTCCAAATCAGGAGACGTACAGTCACAAACAAGAAACGAGCCGGACGAGTCCGAGTCACAGGAAATAAACGTGCACAGCGACCATAAGTACTGGGAATGGGAGTGCTTCGACTGTGATATGGGCTTTGATGATGTGGCAAAGCTGCACTCACATTATATAAAACATGCAACTGGAGAGTTGCCTATATTGTGGGATAACACAGAGGGATGAGGTGTCACTGAAGCATTTGATTTCTCACCCCTCCTTCTTTTCAGATCTTTTTTTAAGAACATCATACAGCTGCTACAAATAAACTTTCGGCCTTTTTAAAAACTTTTTTTTTTTTTGCACTTATTCCTGATGAGTTTTTAAGAAAGAAAATCATGCGTTACAGTACACTAACAACAAATATCTACACCAAGGAGGCCTATTTATTACAGGTATAGCCTCAATGTGCTATGAGAATAAACATTTTAAGGCATATTTTTGATACATAAAATCCAAGCAAGAAACTGAGAAACATTCTTGAATTAAACTGTCAAACAACTTGAGAACTTGAGTACAGCTGTCCACTCTGTTCCTTTAATGTTCTACTTTTGTTGGCGAGCGTTGGAAATGTTTTTCTACCCTAGAAAACCAAAATCCAGGAGAATCTTTTCACTGCAGATGCTGACACAGAGAGGGTTTTATGAATATGCCAGTTGAGGACGTACGAGACATCCATCTCTGAAATTAGACACACTGATCTTCATGTCTTCTTGCTCAGTTGTGCACCAGAGCCTGTCACTTCATTCTCTCTCCTCTCCAGAGTTGGTGAAAGGCTGACCTGTGAAATGTGGATTACACACTGTTGTAGGAAATCTTCGGTTTTCTGTCGGTTTCCCACATAAAAACAGAACTCCTGCACACTGTCTCACTAACTGGTGGTATATTTATCGAAGCCAGCGTTTCCGTCCATCCGACCTGTATCAAGTAAATGGACAATATTCCTTCTCCCTCACCTCAATTATTCCAATGTTCAGAGGCGTGCACAGATATTTTGTGTGAGATGTTTTCCAAATAAAAAGGCATATTCTTTTCTGAAGTCTGTTTTTATTTTTGACATTTTATACGTATAACTAAACCCAGACACACAACTAACCAAATCAGCATGTCCTTTTTCTGATGTACTAAGTGGAGATGTTTTTTCTTCTAGTGATTAATTAGCTTTACAACTTCAAAAACCTGGATTTTTTGCTACTAGTTGACAAAAAAGGGCATCTGGATGCCTAATCAGAAATTACATCCAGATATTGTTATATTAAATCTTTTCTTTTCAGTTTAATGGCGTATAAAATGGCACCCAATAAAAGAAAAATGATAAACGACTTCATTGATTTTAGAGTAGGTGTACTAATGAGCACTAAGATAGATAGTTGGCCAGTCTACAACAGTCACCAGTTTGAAAAATGTAACAGTTCATAATATTCAATGGTTCATTTATTAATACAATGAGAGCTAATTACGTTCAAGAGACTTTGGTGAGATTTCATGAATTATAAATTAAGCAAAGACGTACACAACTTCATCGGCTTGCTGTACTTCCTGTTTCTAAGTCTAGTAGTTTGTGTAAAATCAAGGGCTTCACATAGATACAATAGAATCAAATGTTTAAACAGAAAATGTAAGGTTTGAACAAAAATATTTGATAATTATAAATTTGATGGCACATCTCAGAAAAGCTTGGATGGTGGCAATGAAGGCTTCAAAGGTAAGTGGTACCAAAAAGAAACAGCTGGAGGAACATTTTTGCAGCTCATCAGGTTAACTGGGAACAGGTCTGAGTATAAAAAGGACATCTTAGAGAGGCAGAGTTTTGCAAATCTGCAAAAACAAAAACTGCATCTACAATTTCAGAATAATTTCCCTCAACTTAAAATTGTGAAGATTTTGAATATCATATTATTTTCATAATCTCGTCAAAAGATTCAGACAATCTGGAGAAATCTCTGGGCAAGGGACAAGGCTGAAAATCTGTATCACATGCCTGTGATCTTCGGGTCCAGACACGGTTCTGTCATGGAACTCACTGCATGTGCCATATGTGAACATTATCCAAAAACACTGCTGTCTTCTCTAGGTCTTCTCTTACAGCAGCTTTGAAGCAGAAGAGTCCAAATGTTGAACTGACCTCCCAGCTGTCCAAACCTTTCACCAGCTGAAAACATTTGATGCATCATCAAATGGAAAATACAACAAAGAAGACTCAGAACTGTTGAGCAGCTAGAATCCTATATCAGACAAGAATGGGACAACATTCCTCTCACAAAAGTCCAGCAGATGCTCTCCTCAGTTCCCAAACATTTACAGATTGTTGATATAAGGAGAAGGGATGCCACACACACGTGTTGTTACCATCAAATACAAAATTAGCTTATATTTTTCTTAAAATGGTACATTTTCTCCATTTAAACATTTTCTATGTTTTCTGTTTTGTATTGTGAATAAAGTATGGGCTGATAACTTTTGCAAATCATTGTAATCTGTTTTTATTGATCTTTTACACATTATCCCAACTTTTGGGGAATTGCATTTGTATATACAACAGATGCTTCACATTAAAATGACAGTTTATGTGATTTGCATGTGTGCGCAGTAGTGGTTTTTGATATGGGCAACATGGGCCGTTGTCCAGGGCGGCATCATGGCATCGGCAAAAAAAAAAAAAAAAGTTCCTCGCACCCATGCTGCCCCGACATCACTGTAGTTGCATTTTCGGGATTGAATGGGTACCAAACGGTTTTCTATTGCCCATTTGCAGGAGTAATGTCGCCCTCCATTTACGAGGTGCGCCTCAGGGAGGAGAGGGGCGGGACGGCTGGGGATCCTCTGGCTGGCTGGAGCGGCAACTAATAACCAGCTGGCAAAATAAAAAAATTAAAACAAACGAACAAACTAGGGCTGTCAGCGTTAACGCTGTCATCGCGATTAACGCAATTAATCCATCTGGAGCGCAGAATGACTCCCTGAAATGTCTCTGTCAACGCATTTCGGGCAGTTTGTCCAAAGTTTGTCCATTCTGCGCTCCAGATGGGTTGATTGCTTAAAGAAATTTAATCATGTTAATCGTGATGACGGCGTTAACGCGTTAACGTTGACAGCCCTACAACAAACACAAAAACAGAAGACATTATGATATAGACTTATAATTTGCACCGATGTGTTTTCTAAATTCTTTCACACGCATATACGCGAAAAGTGAGCGCGAGGGCCCTCGGTGCGCCTGCTTGCTGCTGCTGCTCACACAGAACCTGTCGAAAGGGGAGGGGGCGTGCTGCTTCTAAATACTGCACATTGCATTCATAATGTTGTCAATCCAGGCCAATTAGGTATTAATTATTTTTCCTGGGTTGTGTGAAATCCCAGGAAAAAAAAAAAACCCTATACAAACCGAATCTGTGCACTAAGGTGGAGGTCTGTTAGGTATTGTTGCGGGGTTGGGTGTTGATACTGGAGTGCAAAATTACTGATGGAAGGTGG
>VUQG01039786.1:0-13953 GCA_015106755.1 Etia nguti
CAGCTCGGTGAGTGAAGCCATACTCAAACACAGCAACCACACGCATTGCACAGAAGGGCATGCTTATGTGCGCACACACAAATCCACACGAGCGCAAGCATGCACACGAATGCATACACACGTCACTCACAAGGCCATAAGCAAACAAGCCGGGGAAGTCTGTCTAATTAATGTTTTGAATCTGGCCTCTGAGTGATGTAATGACAACACGTAAGTCATGCAGTCATAGGCTCTCAGCACAGTGAGCGTGTGACTTCCCACAGAGCTGGATTTGACTTCCAGTGGGTACAACACACCCACAACATCTCACCTGCGACATTCATGATAATCCACAGGTGGTTAAAGAAACATTAAAACGATGGTTTTAAGATTTTTGGTTTATATAATCCAGATTTTCTGTCAAGAAGGGACACTTATCTATCGTGTGGGTTGCACTACCTTACCGTCTGTGTGTGACTCTAGTGGTCAGTGAGAAATACTGCAATGTACTTTAGTATCACTGCTTTTGCCATTTTACATTGAGTAACATCAGGTGCACAATGTGAAAATATAAAGTAAATAGAGAAATACAGTACAAACCTGTGTGTCGTCACAGTGCACCCTTGCATAATACAGGTTATTTTTACTTTAGAGGAAGACAAACAGCCATAGAATCAGGTGTGTGTTAACCAGTGTTGGTCAAGTTACTTGAAAATAGTAATTAGTTACTAATTACTGATTACTTCTCCAAGAAAATAATCCTGTTAGTTTACTGATTACTTATTTTCAAAAGTAATTAGTTACTTTATTACTTAGTTGCTTTTTAAAAACATGATACACAACCTGAATACATAATAAAGCAATAGACCTTTCAGCCCAATTCTACTTTCTCTGCAGAATCCATCATATAAAATGTAATCAAATGAAAAAGTCTCTTTTTAAAACTTGTTTTAATCTTTTAAACTTTATGCACATTGCATCAAGCAAAAATGAAATTAAACGCAACATTCTCTGACTGGAAGAAATTTGTTTAACATTTAAACCTATTTTCTGCATATTGCAGCATATAAAATAAATAAAAATAAATAAAATCAAAGACTCAGCGGCACTAAGTCCTGTTTCTCTTAAATCTATTTTCACCTGTTTAGCAGGAGTGGGGTTTCTCTGTGAATTTCACATTCCCCTGACAGCGTCCTCGTTGCTTGCTCAGATTTGAAGTTTAATTTTTCGCTGTAGAAAAAAGTTTTCTTCCCACGCAGAGAGTGTACAGCGGACGCTAATGTTTTTGTCACTTTTTACGGAATCAAACTCAAAGTAATGTCAATACTTCCAAGCTTTAATCACTACATGGTCATACTCTCTCCTGCACTCTGTATTATCCATTGTTGATCTACACACGTCTGTTGCTGCCACGGACGTCGCACGCTCGTACGTCATTGTCATGAGACACTCTCACAAACAAAATCATGGTTTAGTAAAGCAGTAACGCAGCGTGCTTATGGGAAAGTAACAGTAATCTAATTACTTTTTGCAATGGTAATCCCTTACTTTACTCGTTACTTGAAAAAAGTAATCAGATTACAGTAGTTACTGCCCATCTCTGGTGTTAACACAGCGCTATAGTAGTCCCAGAAGTGGACATCCTGCCTCTGGAGGGAAAATATTTTGTCTATGAAGATGATGAATGGATAGTAAAATGGTGCAAAGGCGATGACAGTTTTGATTGTAAACGACTGTGTGATCGAAAGAGATGAAACACCACACATCTCAAACAATTACAAGTTATACTCACCTTTCCTCACCTGGTTGAGGTCATCAAGGAACGGAAACAGTCCCTGAGTGAGTGGATGTACTTTTCTGTTTAAGATACACATCATATTATGCTCAGTGCAAGAAACTGCAATCTAATGTACTGTTTAAATAATGTTAGGACTTACTGCAAAATGTGCAAAAATAATAAGAAGCCAGTGAAAAGTGAGACACGGTTTGTTTAAATTGACTTCCTTTGTGTGTTTCCAGCTTTCCAATCTGAACAGATTCTGGTTCCAAATAAATCGCTCTGCCTCGTCGCATACCTCCCTGCCTCTTTGATTAATTTAAAAGCAACGTGAAGATCTGTTCGCTTGATATGAAACCCCATAACCATCCTTCACAATCAGTTCTGTAAGACATTCATGGCACGTCTTCAAAGGTATGATACGTTGTGACCGGATTCTCAAAAAATGCTTCTTCGTTTAAAGCAGACCTCAAGGAATTTCTGAATGGGGTGTGCCACATTTTAATGCAGCCCCCATGTACAGCAAAGGGATCAGACATCACAAGTCCCAACTAATAGATGTGATTGTTTCAAAATGTCTGCGTAAAGCCTCTGAGAGTGGGCAGACAGACAAAAGAGCTCCCGAGATCCCTCTGTGATTGAATAAGCACAAGAAGGGATTGGTTTTGTAGCTGCCATAACAAGCCTGCAGATATGACTGAAGTGGTCGCATCTGAATAGGCCGAGCAGACAGACAGCGGAGGTTTGGCCTGAGAGAGAGCGCTATAAGAAGAATAGCAGATGCTGAAGATGAAAGAACGGCCAGGCCTTCACTGGAGGGGGTCTGTCTGAGACATATACACACTCACACTCTGCATGAGTTTTGCTTTCTTCAGTGCAAACCCTTCTCCCTTTAAATGTGTTTAAAGTCTGTTTAAATTGAATGAGACGATGCGCTAGCATACATAAAAGCACGCATAACGGATCTGTGCACCCACTCGAGTGCGGCAACAAATACTCCGATTCTCTGCATCATTAAATGGAGAAATACCATTTGATAAAACAATCTCACCACATAGCCCGTTTGTAGCTTTCAATCATAAAACTTTAAAGCAGTTTCAGAGAACCCAGTCATAATTTCCACAGTTGTCCTTGCTCACATGTAACACACAGCAGGAACGAAACCTCACTGCTGGATAACTCTGTGAGGTTTAGCTCATGGGACCTTGAGAGAACATGCAGGAGGCGGCACACATGGCAGTCACTTGCTAACGGTGAAAGTACTGGACAGTTATCATGCATGACTCTCACGTCTTACAGATGTGGGGAGCTGGGAGGTTAAATACAGGCTTAATGCTCGATCAGGGTGAAGTTGACATTTGTTTTCTTACATGCTTGTCTTTTATGTGACGTCTAGAAAAAAAGGTTAAATCTGCAAGCTAATGTTTTTCCATGATGGTGTGAGCAAATTTAAATTCATCTCTTTTGGCTTACAAATGTGAGAATAAAAAATGAATGCAAGCCTTCATTTAAAGTGTTACTTAAACATTTACCAACAATCAGCTCGTACGTACATAGCACCTTTCTTCTCAGGTGAGCACTCAAAGCATTTTCTATTGCAAGTCTCAATCACCCAGTCATACACATATATCGATACAGCCTAGGTGCTTTGTACTGATACTCAAACTGCCATCCATCCGTCCATCCATTTTCTACTGCTTATCTGGGTTTGGTCGTGAGGGCAGAAGCCTCTTCCTAATCACCCAGTGGTATACGGAGTCATTCCCAGGCCAGCCGAGCGATATAATCACTCCAGCAAGTCCTGGGTGTGCCCCAGGGCCTCCTCCTGGTAGGATTTGTTTTGGGCATGTCCCAGTCAGATGCCCGGACCACCTCAACTAGCTTGTTTCAATGTGGAGTAGCAGTGATCCTACTCAGAGTACCTCTTGAATGACTGAGCTCTTCATTGGTGGAAGTCCGAGAGCTAGTTTCTCCTGTTCCCTCCGCACACAGGCTTGGAGCTGAAGTGAGATAAGATTTAATCACACCGACACCAACGAGTGTAATAGAAATGTGCCAAAAACATCCAAAAGCATGTCCAGAAATGCCTTCTGGATATTTTTTTGAAATATCACAAGGAAACATTTGATAGCTTTGTACTACCTTTAGCTATTTCAGTGCAGATAAATGTGTCTGTGTGTGTGTGTGTGTATGTCTGTGTGTGTGTGTGTGTGTGTGTGTGTGTGGAGGGGGGTAGCTTTTCTTTCTCCAGTCTAGTGCTTTTACACATTCACCTAACAACCGAAAGATCCCTGGTTTAGGGATCTTCGGGGATGCGTCAGGAAAGGTGTCTGGCATAAAAAAGCAAAAACAAAACATAATAATAAAATCTACCCCTTTTGAATAGGGAGCCCCTTCATATATTTCTCTTTCTCTTTATTGCCAGTGATGGGTAAAGTCATCTCAGCTGAGTCTTTTTCGTGCGCTCTCCCCTGCTGATGCTGAAAGGCAGGCAGACAGCAGTCCCTGGTCATAGCACAACAGCCCAACCGCTGGGATCTACCATTTCCGTTGGCGTGTCTCCTGTCGCAGTCGCTCCCCTCCTACACACACATAACACACAACCACAACACAAATAACTACACACCGCCGGCCCCCTCTGGAGAGATCAATTTCACAGGATCGCACAGCGAGCTCCGGTTCCCAGGCGCTGCTCACGCGGTCTGCAGACTCAGACGGTTTCTTCACACAGCCTGACTCCTGACCCCCCATCATTACAGGGGGTCAGAGGACCAGCAACCCCTCGCTGCAGCAGAAGAAGGGGGCGGGGGGGCTCCGCTCCATTGCTCCATCCAAACAGTGCCAACATACAGGAGGGGGCCCGTTTAGTTCTCTCGCTTTCTCATCCTGGGGTCAAATGTCAAACGTTAAAACATGTTTCAACTGTTCGAGCTTGTTATCGAATTAGCGAGTAGAAATGAGTGATTAGAAGTCTGTGTGCATTAGGAGTGTGTGTGAGTGTATGTGTGTGTGAGCGTGTGTGTGTGAAATGTGTGAAAGCCAGTGTTGTTCACCGCCTCACATTTCAGCATACCTTCATGTCAGCCACATCAGTGGATGAGATCTTAGTCATATCCAGCCACAAACAATCAACTTCTCATGCTACTCCTGACTTCTGTCACATGCTAGCAGCTTGTCCTTTCTCTGATCTCAGCTGTGATTCTTGTACATATTCCTATAACACATATATCTACCACAGTGTATGAAATGTCAAAACAGGTCAAGATTAACTGTCTGCCAAGGGCACAAGGCCCGTTTGAAAGTGTGACCGGGTCAAACTCAAAGCGAATAATCACCTCAGGCCGAGATGAAAGTTAAATAACTGCCTTTGTTCTCTTCGACTTTCTTTCTCACTGTCTCCTCTCACAGTGACCACCCACCAGGAGTTTCACTGATTCCAGACATGAGTCACACCCAAACCGCCCCCCCCTCCAAGAAAAAAAACCCCCAGCCGCTCCACTTCCCATTTTGCCTCCAGATTAAAGTCAGACAGCGCCGATTGCGACCAGCAGGTACTTTTTGATTTGACTTGACAGGATGCAACAAATGGGAGTCAAATATACCGAGTTCTTCATCCCACCCACCTGTTGAATTTAGATATCAAATGTTCCAGACTGAGGATTAGAGCACCAGCTAGAACATCAGAGAGCTGCAGATGAAGGGGTGTGTTCAGGTTGTCTATGTTTCCTGAGCCAAAAAAAAAAAGAAAGTACAAACTTGATCCTTGTAACATATGTCCACCAGCTCCCCGGTCTGAGGCAGGTGCCTTCACATTCAAGCTCACCAGGAACTTCTCTTTCTAAAACAGGCCGAACTCACTACCTGATCCAAGTGAATATCGTACACGTTTTCTATTTCTTAGAAGAATTTTTGCTATATTTGATGCTTTTCCTGGTGAGAGGTTAAAGTTGCACCAACAATTGTAGTATGGAGAACAACTTTGTTATCTGACCAGTTTGTTTCTGCTTGTGGCCATGAAGGAATTCAATGGAAGCATTAAAAACATCAATTAATGAACCTGCTGCCAGCTGAAAAAGATATAACTGAGCCCAACATAGCTGAAGTTCCTTCTTTATTAGTGTACTGTCATCAAAGCCCCTGTAGAATTCAGTCTCACCACTAGGAAGCCATCTTGGTAAAGCCTTGTACCAGATAATTTAAGCTTATAAGACCAAGCCTCCTATCATGACTATGGGGAAAGTTTCAACTTGGAATTTCGTGCTGCCGTTTCCTCTTGTACATTTCCAGCTACTTCTTCTTCTGCCTCCATTTTTCAGATTCACTGGAAGAGAGAAACTCCACCAGCAACTAGTTCCTAGTGTAAAAATGAGAGCAACACCACAAACAAATATAAAAAGTGTAGAGTACATAGAGTTAATGCACAAATATCAATCACTTATTAGGAGGATAAGGAGACAAAAATACATGTTTAGAATCGTCTGTGAAATCTTGGTGACTTTAACACTTTTTACTCTGCTTGCAGACATCAGTATATAATATTTGAACTTCAGCCCATCTTGATGTCTTGGTTTGGCTGTAATAGGAAAGAAGATGGGCTGCATAGGAAGAGTGGTGGGTTAGGTCTCAGAAACCTGCCATCTTTGGCTTTTTCTTCTACAGTTTACCATTCAGGATTGCTTTGAATGCCATGTCTCTGCCTCCTAAAGTCTAAAGCCCAGTCTGCCTAAAAAGTGATTCACATGTCACCAGTCATTTTTTAAACTCTGGTTCCTCGGGAGGGAAACCCTCTTTTGGATTTCCCACCCTATCATACTGTGTCAGTCACACATTTCTCCCATTGGTCGTGAGTTCAATCAGCTGTCTCAAAGATGAGATTAGTTTAAACCCAGACCACAGTCACTTTAAAAATGTAATGGATATTTTTATGTCACTGACACTCCAGACTTTCTGGCTGCTTTGTCACTGCTATGCTCTTCATGTGAGTCCACCCCATGCTACTGTATATGTATGTAAATGTTGGCGCATATTCACTAACATCAAATATGTATTTATTTACAGTGGAAAAAAGTCCCAAACCAGTGCACTTAATACTATAAGCGAGTATGAGTAGGAAGTTTTCCAGAAACAAATGCACCACAATAGTTTAATATATTGTTGTTGTTTTTTAAAAAAATACTTGGATAAAAATCACTGACTACTTGAAGCCTAGAACCCATGAACAACATCAAATGCTGTGCTTCCCACTTTTAAGATGCTCTGCTAGAGCTTTGCTGAAGCCACCTTCAGCTTGTTTGGCTTCAGTTTTGTCCTCAGTAAATCTACTAGACTGAGATCAGGTGGCCGACATGGCCACTGAAGAATATCCCACTTCTTTACCTTGAGAAACTCTTGGGTTGCTTTTTCAGTTTACTTTGGGTCATTATTAATTCGCCCTGTGAAGTGCTGTCCGATCAGTTTTGCAGACTTTGGCTGAATCTGAGCAGACAGTATAGTTCTGTACACTTCAGAGTTCCTCCTGCAACTTCTATATGCCAATACCATAACACTGCCTCCACCATGTTTGACAGATGATGTGGTTTGCTTTATGTCGTGAGCTGCTTCTCCACTTCGACATATTTTTCTCTTCCATCATCCTGGTACGAGTTCATCTTGGTTTCATCTGTCCAAATATTTTCTTCAGGCTCTTTTGGATGTTTGTAGACTTTGACAATGATACATCTACCTCCTTGGTGAGACGTTGCGAAGCTGTTTTCTCTCAAACATGGGAAAAGATTCTGTCATCCTCCACTTTAGTTGTCTTCTGTGGTCTTTGAGGCCTCTTAGTGTTGCTTAGCTGGCCTGTTCATTCATTCTTTTTAGAAATGAACCAGATTGTTAAGTTGGCCACTCCTAAAGCTTTTGCTAACATGCTGCTATTTTCAGCCTAATGATAGCCTCCCTCACTTACATCGACATGACTTCGGACCTCAAATTGAGTATTCCGGGGAAACAAAACAAAAAAGATAAAAAGGTCAACTACCCAGTTGCTTTTGTTCAGTCAACTTCAGTCCCATATTGATCGTGTGATTTAAAATCTACTGAAGCAAAGCTACAAAAAAAATACTATTTTAATGTCCAAAAACTCCTGGATCTAAGCGTTTAAATAAGGTAATAATACAAATAAATTATGCTGCACAGCAATGCTCAATATGTTCCTCTACGAGTGGTGTGGGTGGGTAAAGCAACCAAAGAAACTGACATCTGAAACAAGTGTTTATTCAGATTGAGAAAAAAATCAATCTTATGGACCTGAAAAAAATGTTTTTAAGAATTAGGATAATTTTTCTGTTTTTCTCTCCTTCTGTGTGTTTTGGTTTCTGCATGTGTGACAGAAAGAGTGTGGGAGGCCCTCCAACACTTCCCATGGGGAAGCAAGACAGTGATGAGTGTCAGTGGGTCAACTTTGACACATCCTTCACTTCCTCAATGCGCACACACACTGACTGATGTGTTGTGCGTTGTGGAAAGGGGAGAAGAATACGAGTCAAGAGGGGTGAACGAGAGGGCCCGTCAACAAAACTCACAGGGCAACTAACAATGATTGACAAGCACAAACAATGCGACCACGTTCAAACCCCCCACCGTCCTGAAAGACAATGCCAGGGTTTCACACACACTCACACAGCCCTCACCCCTGCCTTACAAACAGCCCACCCTCTTAAAGACACTCACATTCATTAACAATGTCTCTCTCGCTCTCACCCCCTGTCTCGCTAAGGGACAATAGTCGGGTGTCATACATGTCTGGAGCAGAATTAGCCGTTGCTTCCTCTCCCTGTCAGGAGAAACAAAGTTAGCCTTCCTCAGAGCTCCGCGCAGCTCTATTTATAAACAATAACAAGGCTCACCCTCGGCAGGGTTTCACCAGAGAGCAGCTCCACGCATTGTTTTGAGCGGATGAACATCTGTCTGTGGCTAATGTGCAGACGCCGCAGATCCTCAGCTCTGAGTCAGTGAGAGGCACACCTTCAGAAACTTTATCACTTGGTTTTAGCTAGAAGTCCTGCAGGTTTAGAGCTCCACTTTTTTGGGTGCTTGAGCTCCATTCAGAATTATGAATGTATAAAGTTTGCAGTTGTCATCTGTTGAAGGTTTCTCCGGCACACATTAAGTTTGGGTTTAAGGCTCCTGTAAGTCTTTCTTGTAGACAGCACAGACACCGAGGTGTTCTCATACTGCTCTCCAGGCTGCTTTGAGGATGTGTCATGCGTCTACAAAAAGGCTTATTCTTCTTTTCCCAAAGTCAGGCCAAGTTCCCTTCCTGAATTATTTCAATTTAATTTCCTTTATATAATTTTAAAGATAAATTATAGAGATATGGGTAGCGACTGACTTTTCCCCCCCCACAGTCTCAGATTCAGCATCCAATCTTGCTGTCCAGCACATGTGCAGCTGTGACACAAGTTTACATCACGCGGACCACAGCAGACCCTCGTGTACTTGCGAATGAGGAAAGAATAACACTGGCATCTAAAGGATATGTAAGCAGGATTTTGTGACATCACAAACTGAAGTCAGTCATGGCCCAGTACGCGGCTTAGACAAACTTCTGATTCAGAAGGAGCACCTTGTATCCAGCAGTTTAACTTGTAAAGGAAACATTGTTTCTAAAATGAATTTGCTTTCAAAAATATTTGTACGGTGCAAAAAAAGTATGTGTTTCAGACATTTCCTGAAACTGTCTTCAAATAAATCTTTTGCATTTTTGTTTTACTTTTTGTGTCTAATTTCATTTTTTGCCCACCTCCATACATGACATTAGATTAGAATAGAATAGAATAGAATCATTCCCATTTTGAACAAATCGACACTAAGGCCTCAGTCACATCGATCTTTAGACATTTCAACAACCGTCTGGCAACCACTTGCCACTGGGTGGAAAATATGTATTCACTGACAGTTTGGGAGATTGATTTTCAGAGCCCCAGTCACTCAGGCCTCAAGCCCGGTCAGTGAAATTGTGTATTCTGCAAATGGTTTATGAGCAGTTGCTGAAAGTTGCTGGCAGGATCTTGTGTGAAACTGGTATACGGTGCCACACCTAAAACCCTGAGAGTGATTTAGTTGCTAGCAGGTTGCTGCAGCAATCTGATAGCAACCAAAGCAATCACTGAGAGGTTTTTGGTGACGCACCTTCTGTGCAACTAATTTCACTGAGTGACAGCCAGTTCCCGTCCATAACTTGGTTGGGGAATGAACATTTTACACTAAAGACAGGAGGTCGCTAGAAGGAGCAAGTTAAAAGATAAAATAACATATTTGGCAGTGAAGTTCATTAGGCATTAACAGTTTTACACAGAAATTCATTCTGATGACTCAAGCTGACTCCAAGGACACAGCCTTAGTTGAGGGATTGCTTCCTGTCAGTAAAGTTACATTGTATGTATATCTTTTAACATTTTTATTTATTTCATTTTAAGGCTTTAAATATGTTTTCAGCACTTCCAGTGACTCAAGTCAAGACAACCAGTAATCCTGCGAGAACAATCGCTCCTCTGTTTATTCTCAGGACCTTCCCACTCATGAAGCTTATTTTAGGGCTTTATAAACGCAGGGATGGGATGATATAGAGAAGACAGGCAGATTAAATTATTAGCCACCAGCTGAGTGAGTCAGGATTTTATTTTTATTCTTTTTCCCAAAAGGGAGAAGATGATGAGCAGCTTTAAATTAAATTAAGAAGTGATGATTTCTTGCAGCTTTATGATTTAAACGTGATTCTTATTTTTATATGTTTGCTAATTCCTCAAAACCTGATGAGATTTCTTTGTAATCTCAGTTTGTCCTTTTTCAAATAGCGCGACTGTGTCATACTCAACCTTGTTAATTAATTCTGTTTATGACTTTTGTGCGCATTAATATAATTCCTGGGAAAGAGACCTCACCTTCACCGTTGCTTCTGCTGGTAAAGTTCGACCAGAACATCGGGAAGACTTTAGCACATTAACAGTTTTTCATGACTTTGTTTTGTTAAGGAGTAACTGAGAGTTCCTGAATGCGATTTCAGCATCATTCATCAAAGTCAGTCTGTCAGCGCTGCAGCCCTGCTTGATTTACGCTCCCAGCCACATAAGCTCTGTTCAGGAAGTCACATCTAAATAAACCAATACAACTAAAAACCCGATGACATGTGGACCACTGCATAAATATCTACAGCCGAAGTAACTTAATGCAGAAAATACGGGCAGCATGCAGCACCGAGCTAAATTTGTTGGTGAAATCTCCCTTTAAAACAACTTCAAAGCCTGAATGTGCACAAATACCTCAAACATTTCCTTCTGGTAAGACAGTCTAGACTCAATTTACGTCTGCACTGATTATATGTAATTGCAGCCCAAAAAAAAAGAAAAAAAAGAAAAAGAAACCCTTGTGGCTTACTATTAAACTGGAATTCAAAACCCTTTATGATTGTACAGTACAAGACAGCAGTGGACGTGGAATCAAGAAGTTCATTTCTAAATCAGTGCTTTAACGTTTCACATTTTGAACTGAGTGCACACCATGTGCATCAATATTCGCCGTTTGAGAGGATTTGGCAGCTCTGCAGCGTTTGGAGAGACATAATGACTGTCTGAGGGAGAGGACATGCAAAACGAGGCTATGATTGGAGAAAAGGAGACAGAAGAAAAGATGTGAAAACAGGAAATTAGACATGAAATGAGAAGAGAAGTGAATACGAGACAGAAAGGGCAACGGAGGTGAGCCGTCACCGAGTTCTGGGCCTGAGTTTGATTCGATTTGGTGGCCTGATCCGCGGCGGGAGGGCGGCTGTGGGGCAGGGGGGGAGGCGGGGTGGATTTGATGATGTGGTGTTACGGGCCCTCACCTTCAAAGGGCGGCCTCTGAAAGGCCCTACTAATCACAACATGTGATGAGACCGGTAGAACAAAGACAGCCGGGCAGAAAATAACAGCGTGGGAACTCTGGGTGAACTTGAAATACAACAAGAGGGCTCACCCCGCCCCCCCCCCCCGCCGCCCCCCTCCCGCCCCCCTCCACCTCCTACTCCTTCCACACTCAATACACAAACACACACACACACAGAGTCAGAAACTAATGTGGACACACACCTGTGTTTATTGTGACAAAAGCTTCAGGTTGCATGCACTCGGAACGTGTGTGAACGCAACTCCCACTCTCCCACTCCCAACACACACACTCACACAGGCACCAGCTCACCACTGATCAGCTCAGCAAAAGGTTGTACCTTTTAGTGTCTGTGTGTGTGTGTGTGTGTCTGTGCTGATATAAGCGTAGCCTTGTACAACAACAATAAGATGAAAACAGCCCTAAGTGCTTCCTCTCATTCATATAAACCAAACAAGGCAGGCCTTCTCTCTGAGATGACTATTACGCCTCGGGTTGCCTTCGGCTCCCACTGATAAGGATCTCCATATTACTCTGAGTGTGTGTGTGTGCATGTGTGTGTGTGTATGTGCAGGCATGCTCCTAATGAGTGATTTTTCTGTTGCTCTTTATTAGCGTAAGATTAAAACCACAATCTCACAGCCCCTCGGAGAATGAGTGGAGGTGCACTATATTCTTATATATCACAATAAACGTTTAAAAAGTCTGATGAATTGAAGTTTTATGTTTCCTCATTACATCCTCACAGAGCACATTTCCTCACTTTATTCATAGCCCTTCATTGTTGCTGCCCAGTGCAGATATTTTGCAGGATGCATTAAATGAAACTGCGTTCAGTGAAAATTTTGGCTTCTCTTTTTTTTTTTTTTTATGTGAGCCGGGATAAAAATGTCAGTTTGCCACCAGTTTGTTCCCATAAATCCAGCTGTACCTCTGCAGTGACATCACACCCTCGAGTCCTCGAGGATGTTCTTATAAATGCAGTGAAACATAAACATTACGTCATTGTGTTTAAAGTGAGCAAACTGGGCAGTGGGAGTGTGCTTTTTAAAGATTTATTATTTTTCTTTTATTATTTATTATTTAATATTTACCTCAGATTGTTCTTTGTTTACTCTGTTAATTATAGGTAAGCTTTAGCATTTAATAAATGTAATATTAAAGTAAACAAACTGTCTGGTTATATATATATTTTTGGTTATATTCGGGCAAGAATCAAAAAATTTTGGCTTACTCAGAAATGATCAAAGGCACTGCAACATTTTTCTTTTTCAAATAAATTGCTCTTTTGTGATTCGCCTGTTTTGGTCGACATTTAGATTTATTTTAAGTTTTTTGCTGAATGCAAAATAAACGTAGTTCTTTTCTGTTTCTCTGCCGTAACTCTTATAACAGCAGACTTCAGTCGTCATAGATGACTCATTTTGTAAAAGACTAAGAAAAATTACTCATTAAATAAATTGAGCCCCATCTTTGATAACCATTATATTACTGGATCATTATCAGGCTTCAGAAATATTAATAGCTGAGGAGTTTAACACTATACCAGGCAGGTTAGACGTAATGTAAACTGAGGTGGTGTCATTTTTAATTAATGCCCTTTACAGACTATCAGAAAGAGGTGTTAAATGTGAACAACAATAAAACCGTGGAGTAAAATTTGCCTTTAATATGTTCCTTAAATGAAATGAAATGGAAGTGAAAAGCCACTGCAGCTATGAGAGAGATAATTACTGCAACAGTCTCCTTATATACTGTTAATGATTCAGGCATTTTTCATGTCTATCACTGTGCACTATTCTTTAAAACACCGCACTGTTATTTAAATATGCCGCAGACCGGTCCCTGCAGGAGACCGTCGCCTGAGGGGCTCCAGCTCCATATGCATTACATGAGTGCTGCACGCATATACAAACACACAGCAGCAGCTCTTGTCAAATTATTTGGGGAGTGTGACCATTATAGGACCCACCAGTCGTGCGCTGGTGATGATATGGAAACTCCAGGGAGAGCGGACAAACCGCTTTGATTGCATTACGGGCCTCTCGCTGACTGCTCTCACAAGCCCTTGAAGTGCCCACGGAGTCTTTACCGTGCATGAGGTCTCTCTGTGGGGTAAGATTAGACTTGGTGGCTTCCTCTGGTTGCGGCAGCGCTCCCTGTCTCTCCTCCCGGGCTGAGTTAGTATTGGATTACAGGTTCACACGCTCGCTCGCAGACCGCCCGTCGCCCCGACCAATTGCTCCATTCATTCCAGCGCTGGAGCCGGCCGTCGGCCTCTGATTGGTTAT
>VUQG01039796.1:0-13133 GCA_015106755.1 Etia nguti
AAACGCTGATGGTAGAAACAAAAATCTTTCCCGTGGTGCCGCTGCGTAGCGGTTCCTGCCGTCAGCGCCAGCTCGTCCGCTCCGGAGAAGGCTGGTGGGGGTGTCGCCGGATCCACGGCCGGGGACGTGCGGGGTTATCCAAACGTGCGGGAGACCAGCAGGATGCGATCCGCCTCTTCAGCCAGAGAGCGGTACTCCTGCGCCGCCAGAAACGGGGGAGTTGGCGAGGCCGGTTCTCACAGCGACAGGCAGTTGTCTGAGAAAGAGATGGACGAAAAGGAATCCCCCGTCGTCCGAACCGAGCAAGGACAACATGTTTTCCATGAGTTCAAGAGCTGTGCCTCCGCCCAGCCCGGAGAGGGAGACAAGTTTCTCGGCTCGCTCCGCACCGGAGAGGGTGTGTCCTTCAGTAGCAGGTCCTTAAGGGCCCTTGCACGGCGGGTGGCTAGCGGGTCGAGCGATGCCACCACATGATGAAATTTCGTGTCGTCAGCCGAGATGCTGTGGAGAGCAAACTGAGCATCCACGTGGACGAACCATGACGAGGGGTCGTTTAGCCAGAAGTCCGGCAACTGGAGCGCCACGGCAAACGTAGCCGCAGCAGGAGGCAGAGGGCCGGTGGTAGCTGGCGCGTCCAGGGCGAGCTCCATGGTTCGCTGCGTGTTCAAGGTAGGGTCACCAGTATGGAGGCATGGGACACACGACACAGGAGCTCTAGTTTTACACTCCAACTTTATTCACCTCCAAACATGAACCGAGCATATTGCGCCCAAACACAGCAGAACCCTTCCTCCCAGCTTGGGTGTGAGTGGAGCCCTCTAGTGGGTCGCCACAGTCTAATATTAAAATTAGTTTGGTGATCTGAAACATTTAAGTGTTAGAATATGCAAAAACTAAGAAGAAATCAGGATGTTGGCAAATACTTTTTCACAGCACTGTAAGTACTGGGAGAAATGTTGAGGAAGATTTAAACACAATGTAGCATAATATATTAAAAAAAATATTGTGTTCAAAGCCTCTTTTTGGTGTACAAAATGCAATATTAGAGAGATCAAGGCTTCTGCTTGTGTTGTGTGATTGTGTTCATTTGTCCATTAATGTAAGTGGATCCACACTGTGTGCTTGCTTTATTGTGTGTAGGCGTGGAATCATTGTAGTTCATTTATTTACCCTGTTCCCATTTACACAGAGACAAGAGGCTTGGTACTGTAGATTACACAATGATCAATCACAGAATGAGTGGACTCCTCCCTTCTCCTACTTTTTTTGGGAGTGTCAAGGACCTTCCGATTCATTAATTAATTTAATCCTTGAAGCTTTTTTTTGTTGTTCTTACTTATGAGCATCTATGTACCGAAAAAAACAATGTTGGCTGCATAGTCAGGGAGTATACTGTTGATTTTATGGAGACAAGGGAATATAGAAGAAGGTTCCAATGTATTTTTCTTTTTTGATCAAGAAGCTGCTGGATTTGTCTGGAAATAAATTGTTTGATTTTAATTGCGTTGTTTTATATTCCTTTTTGTGTTTCTTTCTGTAGATCACCAACCGCTACATCTATGATACAGTGTTACTGCTGGCCAATACCTTCCACAGAAAGTTGGAGGACAGGAAATGGCACAGCATGGCCAGTCTGAGCTGCATCAGGAAGAACTCCAAACCATGGCAGGGAGGCAAGAGTATGCTGGATACTGTCAAAAAGGTATAAAATGGTAAAGAAATGCACACTGTGTTTTTTCCTCTCAAGGCTTACAAGAAGGTGTTTCACCAAGCATGCAAGCACAATATGTACTTGGCTGCTCTGGTGAGTCTACCTGAGGATACACAGATGTAGGCACAGAGGTAAGCTGGCTGTTGTTCCGCAAAGCAAGCATCCTCAGTTCATACAGTAAGAACTTTACATATTTGGTTAAAGACTCGTGAACCTTTTTTAGGGAGCATACTTGCAACTTATTCTGTTCACTTCATTTCGCAATGTCAATTACCATTAATGAGAAGTACACGCAGTAATGCAGTGCATGTGTAGAGAGATGAAAGCAGAGACAGTGAAGATGGTGATTATTGGTGAAAATAAACAATAGCTTCCTGACAGGAAGGTACATTGGGTGGGCACTAGATTGAAGCAACCAGAATGGGTAATAATTAGTGTATGCTAATTTGAGATTAATGGTGCCTGAGGTACGATACATTTAAGACATAAATATGGAGTCAGTACCTACAGCTTCCTGTGGCTTTTAGTCAAGAACACAACTATATCCTATTAAATCTGATCCCAGTTTAATAAGATCCAGAGATTTGTTTACTGCTAACTACTTCACAAATACAACCAGTTACCCAATGTTTGTATCCAGTTAGATTATCAGTGTATCAGTCTGAAAGGTGTCACAAAGCATTCATAACCCTTTAGAACTCTAGCAAACCACGGTGAGAGTTGTATACTATTATATGAATGAGTGATAGACCTCGCCAGTGACCACAACACCTGCTCTGTCACAGAATAAACCTACGTGTTTCAACATCCAATTCAGTTTCCATAAAACATCGTATTTTCTTTCCAACATTTAAATCTGTGGCATGTTTGTTCAGATAGTTGTGCAGCCAGTGGACAGCAGCATGGATCTAGGCTCCTAAACTTATAGCCAGCTTGAAGAAGGAGTTTGTCTTCAACTGTGTTTGCATTAAGTTGGAGTAAGTCAGGATGCAGTTCAACAAAAATCTAACCAATCCAGTTTAAGATGAGTCACATACTGAGGTTAATAAACAACTTTTGTATTTACAGCTGATGGGTTTTCAAATCCAACACCAATGCACCCAAATGTGTAACTTGTAATTTGGGTGCATAATCTTGAATAGAATTAGATAAAACCATACAGACTGATTTGAAATGAAACAGATTCAGATTCACATGCTATAAAAGTAACATATCACTAGGTGCTAAGACGAAATACAAATCGGTAGTTGCACAACAGTGCACAACAGTGCACAACACTCAATAATACACTTGCTCTCTGAAAACATAAAAAGAGCAGTACACCACCACAGTTTTTTTTATTGCAATACCTTCACCAGAATATAAAAAAGGCACATTACACTGTCATTATGTATATAAAAAACAGAGTCCAACCATTTATTTAACAAGCTAAAAAGGCATTTGCTGTTTTCTGACATTGTCCATATTTCATTAGCATTCATTTCCCGATGGCCATGAGTATAAAACCCTCCAAATTCTGCTCCTGAGTTGAATGCTTGATCAATTTCATTGTGCAGAAGAGGGTCATCAAAAATGTTTAGGCCAAGTCTATTGTGTGATACACCCTGTGAACCCTGTGTTCAACTCCTGCAGGAGAAAAGAGGAGCACAGTTTCTGCATGCTGAATATCAGTTTCCTTTTAATCTGTGTCCATCACACGATCCTCCATCTCTCACGCACCAGGCTGTGACAGTCTGCGTATTCATTCACTGGAGATTTTTTCAGTAGCCCTAGTGTGTGTGTTGAAGCTGGACAGCCCTGACTGTAAATTCTTGACTGTTTTGTCTTCATCAAAACATTGGCATTTACTCATGTCCTGAAGTGCTTTTGGAGGTAGACCATCAGTTTAACATTTGGAAATTATGAGGTACCAGACACGCTAGATCAGCATGAAGTATCCCACACTGTAGGCATCTGTAATACATACATTCAGATGCTGTACCAAGAATAATGTTTTGGACATGGATCCCAAGGGTTGCCAATGAGCTGTGTCCACTGCATCTCCATATCCCCCCTGGCATTGCCGTTCTTTTCTCAATGCATTTTACTATCAGTGCTGCCTGCATTTCCTTTTCACATTTGAAATCTCTGGATTACTTATTTCATAATATTTCAGTATTTGTGGTGTCAGTGTCTTTACCAAAAACATTTATTTATTTGTTTATTTGTTATTAATGAGCACAATTCCTGGTTTTGAGACACTTAAGAAAAGACCAAATCAGTGTGAAAATGCTGAGGAGCAATTGCAACGATAATCAAAAGTGACTCCATAAAGGTTCGTGCTTTTATACTCTCAAATAGTACAGACCTTTGGTTTCAGTTGTATACAGATCGACATGGTACTACTGTATGCATGAACTCGGCTTGGAGCTTTCTTCAGATGAGTCATTTTGAACAAGCCCGTTGTAATCAAGAGGATATGGCAGGGAGCAGGCAGAAATGGCCAAGGAAACGGAAATGTGGGATGAGGATAAGGTGAGGCTGGTGTAAAAGACAAGTGACTGGAACTGGTGGGGAAAAGTGATGGCATCTACGAGTCAGGTGGTCAAAATCTAGGACTGAAGTTCTGCTTTGGGGAACACTGAGAGTGAGGGACTGATGAGTTTTCTCATTTTCTCATTTCATCTTCAGTTTTCCAATTAATTTCAGATTTAATCTGATGTTTTTACATTGCAGTCACTACTTCTAGTATCTGACTAATGCTTGGATATTTTATTAGCTTGTTCATATTGATTTATACTGTAATACTAATAGTATAATCTATGATTATTATTGGAAATTTATTCTAAATTTTAGTATCTCTAGGACAGTCAGGAAAATCTTTCTGTTATTTTTTTTTAAACAATCCATCTATTTCATCAGTCTTCTGCAGTATGTGTATGCACACATGTGTGTATATGCCAGTTTGAACCCCCCCCCCCCACACACACACACACACACACACACACACACACAAATATCTTTGTTTAAATATCCATCCATCCATCCATTTCCTTCTGCTTATCTAATTCAGCTGGAACCTGGAATTCCAGCTGGTGAAGAGCAAGACACAGGGTACACCCTCGACAGGTAGCCAATCTATTGTAGGGCCCACCTTCATGCCTACAAGTTAGAATCGCAAGTTAAATTAGCCTCACGCATGTCTTTGAACTGGAGTACTTGGCGAGAAACCACACAATCCCTACAAACACCGGGAGAACATGTAAACTCCACCAAGTTTGCATGTCCCCTGGCCAGATGGTGGATTCAAACCCATAATAATAATAATAATGGGCAACATGGTGGTCTGATGGCTAGCACTGTTGCCTCACAGCAAGAAGATCCTGAGTTTGACTCCATCATCTGGCCTGGGGCCTTTCTGTGTGGGGTTTGCATGTTTTCTCCGGTTAGCACAGTCCAAAGACATGCACTTACTGGGGTCAGGTTAATTGGTGATTCTAAATTGCTCATAGGTGTGAATGTGAGTGCGAATGGTCATCTGTCTCTCTGTGTTAGTCCTGTGTCAGATTGTTGACCTGTCCAGGGTGTATTCTGCATCTCGTCCTATGGTAGCTGGGATAGTAAAAAATAAATATTCTGAATCATTCTCTGCCAAAAAAATCAAAAAATCAATTCACCAATACATTGGTGTCACCTGTAGCTAAAGAATGCGAATGGATAAGGTTCTGAAAAAACTCCACCAATTTTTATATTCTTCTTATCACAGAGAGATCAATTTTTTGTTCAATAATCTAATGAAAGCTTTCTAGTTCTGACCACCTCACACACCAGGTGATCATTCATTCAAAGGACTGCATGGACAAAGTAAATCCACCAATCGGCAAGTTCTTCTCAGTTCCTGCATATTTGGCTTTTGGCAGGTAGAGGACTTCATTCTGCAGTTGTGATTTTAGGAATCTCAACATTTCACCTTGAGTTTAAGCGTGGGTTTGGCAACACTTTCATCACTGTTAAATCCAATTGGATCAATGCCCCTGTTTTGATATCAATAATAAAAAAAAAAACTACTCCAGGGATGACAGTTTGACTGAATGATGAAGCCAAGTGAAATGCTAATTTAGGATTAGTGTCAGACAATAATAAATGCAGTGCAATGGCTTTCATATCTATCTCTGCACTTCACCTTGCGATCAGGCTGGGGTTTGGCAACACTTTCATCAGCCAGCCCCAGCTGCTAAACCAACCTTGATGACTGTCTCAGCAGAGCTCTGTTAAAGAGCCCTAAGCAGTAATAGAGTTGATTTCAACAGCCTGGCATCAGTTCCATTTTGCACTGTATCAGCAGTGTTCTTTACTTGCTGTGCGTGACTGTGTGTTTAATCAGTGTTTTGGTATGTGGGGCCAATATGGTAATGATAAATACTAATTTGCAGGTGTTGATGAGGAGCTCTATTGATGTTGTTGTCTGGTGTTCATTGACAAATTCAGAGTGGAGAATAAATGCTGCTGTTACACCTGAAGTACGCGTTGTGTTTGTGCTTAGAAGACTATGTATTGCATGCTACATTTCCACCTTTGAGTCTCTGCGACATAAACTGTTAAGGTTTAGGACTCATTTAAAAATTTTATTGATTACTTTTAAGGCATTGTAAGGCCTGTGATATAGCCCCTACATCTTCTGCAGCACCTGGGAGACTGTTTTCAAGTCTAAGCTTAACGATTCTCAATTTATTTTTGCTGTTATTACAACAGACATACGCTGTTACTTTCATCTTAGTTCTGTCAAGCATCCAAAAATTAAAAAGATACTCCTCAAGTAATTTTTTTTTCATTTCACTGTTATTTTACTTCTCTTCTTAGACCTCATAAAACATCTTTTACATCCAGGTTCTCCTAAATAACTATTACAAGTGTGTTTCAGCCTCAGCTGTTGATGCAGAGATGTAAACATGCACTATACTGAGTGTGCGTCTAAGTATGTGCAGTCATCCCAGGTGAATAAAATATTTACATAGATGAGTAATCCCTATAGCACATTACCATATCTTATGAAGTGCCACAGACATACTAATATAACTAGTTGTTCTTCAAAGCATATCAGCATACAGTGTATGCATGCTTATGACAGACACACATACACACGTTGTGCAAGTGTGTTTGAGTACAGAAAGAGAGAGGTGGAGTTGGGTTGCATGAATGAGAGTCTGAAAGCGAGAATGACGGAGAGCAGAGATTTAAACTGTGCAAACTGGAGGCTGATCGCCCCAAAGAGGGGGGGCAAAAAGACGATTGGACTAGAATGATGATGTCAGTATTGAGAATGACAGCGGGGGAAAGCGATAGTGGTGTAGAAAACAGGCAGATGAGTGATTATAGATCTTCCTTATTGAACTTACCCATAAGCTTCATTTTAATGGTCTGTGGATTTGATTACATTTTCACAGCATTTATTTCGACTTTCCTCAAATATAAACAGTTGTTGCTTTCTCTTGTACAATACATAAAACAATGATATTCGTTCATCCTGAAAAAGAAAAAGCTTATTGTAGATGGTGGTTTGAGTGCCTCCAAGTGTGTAGAAGCAGAAATAATTACTGTTTAAAGAAGCAGCAATCTTGTGTGTTGTTGTGGGCATGTCAGAAGCATAACATATGGTGTGACTTTATAAAAATCCCACCTATTAAACAACAATGTTATTTACAGCTTGCAGATAGAAGCTGTTAAAATGTACTCTTAAGTTGTCCCTCACTCACTTGTGGTAAAAGGCTTCAACCCGGTTATGACCTCACTGTGAAAGGTCAGTTCACAGGTCAGTTCAAATCACTGTAATTTCTGTCCTGACAAACATCAACAGAAGCTGAAGTTTTCAGAGTTTTCCCACTGAGTGTGTGACAGCAGCATGAGACAACGGCATGTCCTTTCAGTCCTTCTCCAGCATATGACAGTTGCACACATTTATCCATGTGGCACAACCGCAGTAACTTAAATAAGTATCCCTAATAATGACACAGGATCAGCAACTGTGTATGACATTGTATGTTTCTCTTCTGAAAGGTGGCCTGTCAGCAGACTCGCAGTTTATACGCTACAAATTAATAATGTTCTGGTCCATTCACTGAAGGTTACTAAAGTGTACGTAGGTGAAATGGAACGTTTCTTCTTTTGCTATCACAGTAACTGTGAAAGTAATGCCGCCATGGTAAGAAAAAAATCACGAGAGACCACCTATATTATGTCTCATGATCAAATGTCACACACAGTACGTACGACTGTGATGATATAAATGTGAACATGATGTGAAAATCATACTTGTCTCGATTTTGCTGTGTACAGTTACCATTTTTTTCCCCCTTTTTTTTTTTTTGCTGAAAAAACAATTTGTTCTCCAAGATATGTAGGGAGAATTGACAAAAGAAAAAAGCTGACGTCATTACAGTGATGAAAATCACAATAATAATTACTGTAATTTTGACAAAAAAAACAATAATTGTAAAATAAACCAAAAATAACACAAGAAAATCTTTTCCTTGCAGTTCGGGGTGAGCGGCCTGACCAGTTTCTTGGAGTTCACTGACAACGGCACTAATCCCAACATCTTCTTTGAAATCCTGGGCACAAATTATGGAGAAGACAGAGGACGGGGAGTCAGTAAGGTAAGTAGTTAAAACAGAACCTCTGTGTGGTGTTCTGCTGTGGGTGAAGGGAGGATAATTTCTTCAAATGCGTAGAGTAGATTTGCATAATTCCTGGATTTACTGGGGGATTCCATTGCACCTAGCCTTTAAATGGTGTCTCATATTTATACAGGTATTTCTTCATTTTGCCTGTCACCCATATAGCAGCATAGAGTCCAGCTGCTCTTCTATATTTACACCTCTATTCTTTCTTTCTCTATGTCTTTCTTTTCTTTTTTTCTTTCTTTCCCAAACTATTAACATCATGAGCAGAACAAATGATTTTTTTTGCGTTTTCATTTTTTATGTTTTCTGTCCACCCGTTGGGTAAAGCATCAGCACTGCAGCTCACCTCCCCTTCAATAAAGCATGGTGTTAATTGGATTCATTAGAAGCATCTTCAAATGCTATTTGGTAATGATACGTGCATAATGAATTTTAACAGGCCTCATAAAAGACAGCCACGCACGCACATATTTCGCAACATTGTTTGTTCATTGATTGTGTGCAAGTGTGTGGTTGTGGGTGTATGTGTGTGTGTGTGCACTTAGTTGTGTTTTACAGGCTATATTAAAAAAAAAGATGTTGTACATTCAAATCTGGGATGCGCATGTTTTTTTAATTTTTAAGATGATCTATACGCCTCTGACAAACAATACAACTTGAGTGAAAAACCGCTGATAAATAAATTACTTGGTTATTATTTTATGCATAATACTGATAATTTTCTAGTGGACAGTGTTGTGAACAGGCTCAGTCCATGTTCTTGTTTGCAATACACTTATAGAAACAGGACACAAAAACGATGTCCTCAGACACGTATGCACAGTGCGTCTGTCCCTCTATACCAGAGGGATCTTTTCACAGATAACAGTGATCTGTGATTATGGATAATGTGGTGAGGCACCAACATAACACAGCATGCCATCACAGACAAAATTAATCTTTAAAGCACAGGATAATTACATTAAGGCACAATTCCCTAATCGCAGAGCATAATTACTTCTTAGGGAATTCAAGCACTTGTTATACAGTATTCCTGCCACAGTCTCCCTTAATTCTCTGAACATTTGTTCATTTGTCATTGGGATTCAATTAAATTCATACATGGTATTAAAAAAAAAAAGACTAAAGAAATTTTTTTGCAGCTGAAGCAAGCCCTTCCAAATCACGTGGCACCCTCTTAAATGGTGTTCATACTGAGCATCTAACCTTCAATGAAAGCATGTCAATGAGCCAGTGTGTAAGGCTGGAAATATACTGAAATATACTGAAATATTCAGTCAGAAAAGAAAAGAAAAAGCAAAAGGAAAGTCCTGCTGGAGCCTTTTTATGTATATAAGTCCATGGAGAGGAAAAACTATAAAAGAAATTAATATCCTGGGATATCAGCAGAAAAAGAACTATCACCAATACATCAGTCATTCAATTAGTCGTAGTCCCTGAATGCAAATGTGGGTACGTTGCAGAAGTTTTACCAATGCATGGTGATTGCAATGAAAGCCAAGAGCTGCGAGTTATTTGTCCTTTCTCCTCTGTAATTGTGTACTTACCAAAAAAATTGAAAATGTACAGCATGTAAAATAAAGTAACTTAAATCGGTATAAATCAAAAGATTAAAAAAAAAAAAGAAAAGTTGACCTAACTGCTTAATTTTCTAAATTTCTAATATATGTAAACCAAGCCAATGACTGTTTGGTGTTAGGTGCACATATACTACTAAAAATTATAATAATAAAAATACTATTGCAAAAAAAATACTGCAATAAAAATATATATTTGTCACCAACATCCCATTTTTTTTTATCATGGTTAAAAAACTGAGCCATCAGAAAGGAAAGCTGGAAGAATAAGGCTCGCACTCTATAATTTTCAATCCAAGCTGGTATTCTTATGAAAGAAATAATAATGGTGGAGTAAAAAACAGCCGTGAAATAAAAGGAACAGAAACAGTTTCTTTCATTTGTACGAATTACTGATAAAGTTCCTCAGTTTCATAGACTCTGGATCGTTTACACTTCAGTGCAAACAGAGAAAAGGTGCTTTTGTATAAGCTTTGTCATATGTTTGCTGAAAAGAAAATTCTTGAAACTCAAATAATCCCACGTGTTCTGTTCACTGTTGAAACATTGTAGCATATTTATTTAACCACCTCTGAAGTCTGGTGACCTGTGTTAAAGAAATGTAAATAAATAAAGGGACCTCATTCCTGATAGAAACTTTTGATCTGTTATTTATGAATTACTTTGTGGTTATCTTGTATTTTAACATAGGTGGTGAAGTCACATGACATTTCCTATAAAAAAGGGAGGAAAAAAAAGTCTAACTCTAGAACCAAACGCAATTACCATTGGTTATATTCCTGCATAAATTATAGATCATCTCCCTTTTCACACTTCATCTTTAGAGCATATATATTAATCATGCCATATGAAGTTAAATGTGTTTTTCTTGTACCTGAGCACGGTTCTGCATTAGAGATTTCTACATTTTTGACAACAGTCCTCAAAAGCCCAGCTAAATTGCAATCAATGGGAGTGTGTGTCTTTTTGACCTAACCAAACCATGCTTATTCCCCTAACTATAATAATACCACTGGTTTCATGTGAGCATACCACTTAACCTGGCCTTTCTTTTCTATCCTTCCTCACGGTTTCTCTTTGAGCTTTCTTAGGTCTGCTCACAGTTTCATTAATAACTTTTGGGTTTTTTTGTTATTGTTGTTTTTTTTCTTAATTAATGTATTCTTCTGAGCGCCTTTCTCTTTTACGACTCCCTTCTTCTTATTTTTCTTCACCAATCCGCTTTGACTTTATCCCCATCATACTTCACACAGATGCATACAGCTATTGAGCGATAATAACAGTAGCAAATACCTGAGATCAGTCATAATTATTACCACTACACTGTGGTAGAATTGGATTTTTGCTCCATTACCTTCGGTTTCTATACACGGAGCCTATATATCTCTATATATATACATATACAGGCATGTCAGGCTCCACTGATCTCTTACAGAGAGGCGACAAGACTGCCATGTGTAATTGCTTCGTTAGCTATCAGCTAGATCTTAAATGACTTCAGAGAGAAAAACAGCATCGAGTACTTTAAAACAGCCACAATAAAAAAAAGGCTTGTGGCTAACTGAGGAGATAAGAAGGGAGGAGGTTTAGATTTGAAGAAAAGAGAGATAAAATGAAACAAGCTGAACAGCATGAGAGACAGTTAGCAAGGAGATAGATGATCTAATCCATTCAGATCCCATGCAAGCAATAGAAACAGCAGCTCAGGTCATAATAGAGTCACAATCATTACATTCTTACTCTCACATATGCCCTGTTCACTGTCACACGGGCACATGTTCTCCATCTTTTGGAGGAGAGATTGAAACATTCTCCATCTTTATGAGAATCAATGCCCTGCAAACTGCAGTGTTCCTAAATTGAGGTCACTTCAATTATCATCTCCAGTCTTATCTGACATATGTGGTAAATTATGTTAAGTGACTTCAGAGAGTCATGGGACCTTGGGAGCCTTTTCACAGTCCCGCCACCATGTGAAAAACATTCCCCACCATTACATGTTTTGAATGATTGAAAGACGTTTTTCTTTTATGCGATCACTTAATGCGCGCACAAGCTCAAATACCCTTAATAGCTGCAGTCACTTGGGAACACATGCAAGCCCATCCACACGCACATTTGCATAAATCTTCTGACATGTTTGAAAATGTTCAGTTAACCCTTTTTTCTTTTGCATAACAATTTATGTCAGTCTGCATGACCATCAATGTGTGACATAGAGGGAGATGTAGAGTTTCCTCTCGTTTAGCACACAAACACACAGAGAGGTTTTGCTATAGAAACAAAACCAGAAACTGAGTTCCAGATAGGGTTAATTACTGTTAAAATTTGATAAATCCAAGCCACATTGACACACAAAGCTGTTTTTCACCAGTACTCCACAGACATATGAATTAACCTTTGGATCAGGATGCAACAGAAGCTTCTATGTAGACTTTTAAAGGAACAACAATGGTAAATTTTTATTCTGAACACCTGTCCCAGATATATTTTTACTTCAATACCGCTACAGTAACCAGAAACATGTCAAAAGAAATTGAGCACTGTCTGGTGTTTCCTTCCAATAACGTACCTGTTATTGGCTTACAGACTAATATCCTGTGTTTTGTCTCTGTTTTGATGTTTGCAGTGCACTGTCCCAACAGGAATCCTCCATATATCTGTTGAAATAGCTTTTACTGGATTCAGAATCTAAACTAATGTTACCTGACTTATCACCAGTGTTGGTCAAAATGTTACTAATGTTACTAATTACTTGAAAAAAGTAATTAGTAACTAATTACTGATTACTTCTCCAAATAAGTAAATCCAGTTACTTTATTGATTACTTAGTTTCAAAAGTAATTAGTTAAATAGTTACTTAGTTACTTTTTAAAAACATGATACACAACCTGAATAGGTAATAAAGCAATAGATCTTTCAGCCCAATTCTACTTTTTCTTCATAATCCATCATATAAAATGTAATCAAATGAAAAAGTCTCTTTTTAAAACTTGTTTTATTAGTTTTAATCTTTTAACTTTTTTGCATCAAGCAAAAATTAAATTATATGCAACTGTCTTTGACTTGAAGAAATTTGTTTAACATTTACACCTATTTTCTGCATATTCCAGCATATAAAATAAAATAATTTTTTGTGTTTACATTCACTCTTTCAAATAGATGCAAGTAAAACAAAGCAAAAAT
>VUQG01039798.1:0-13340 GCA_015106755.1 Etia nguti
TGTGCGCACAGAAATAGAAAGCAGTACAAAATAAATAATAACATTTTTGCTGAGATGACTGGGAGCTCTCGTCGGTGCGGCCATCTTACGGCGCAACCGGATATTAGTATTAGTACTCTCTGCAAGTACTTGGGGGTTGCAGATTTCTTAGTGGCCTCTTTGTGGTTCCCATTTGCCTGGGAATTCCCAGGTAATTGTAGCTCTCCTAAATGTCTGCAGTATTGCCTTTCGGAAGCATGATCCCCGTCAGTTCTGAGGCTGTGTGGCTAATATGGGGCTAGTGATATTTAGGGTATTTGCCCAAAAATAAAGCGCTCCAATTTCAACAGTTTAGGTGAGGGGGTTGGAGGTTTGGTGTACTCAGAATATAGCTATCCACCCCCAGTAAATTTTGTAGTGGTTTTGGGGTAAAAAAAGGAAAAAGATGAAATATTTTACTTTATACGCAAATTATAATGGTGCAGTTTTTTTAATAGGACAGTCCGTAACTGTGAAATTATTGCTTAAAGAACTGCCATACATCAAGCTTGCTTTAACATTGTTCTTCTTTCAAAATGTTTTCAGCATGCAAGCGGGTGGCTTGGTGCTACTTGCTGCATGAGGGGTTGGATCTCTGGATGGTTAGAGGTCAATCAATGATGAAGGCGGTGCAGGATGGTGCTGCTGCACCCCCACAGACGTGAACTGGACAAGCAGTAGAACATAGATGGCATCTTATTTTTGTGTATGGACATTTTAAATGTGTTCCATGACCACTTTCTTTCCTACTGGAAATATTTAAACCATATTATGTATTGTCATGCAAACATAAACTATCCTCTGAAAGAGGGTCCTCTACACTCCTATATGAATCTAATGTATTCATAGGCATTATTCTTTTTAACTTAATTATTAGCATTTAGTTGTTCTCCTGACTGAAGTTTGGTCCGTTTACAGCATCCTGCCATGCAGTTACATTTGTCCCTAACCATCGGGAACCCTCACGTTAGATTTATCTAGTGGCAAAAAGTTAGCATTCATCCTCCAGCTTCACTGTGCTAATGTTATGCTAACACAGCTGTGTCGCTAGCGATCACGTAGCACATCATTATATACCAGCTAGTCCAACTTCAGTAACCCTACAAAAGTCACTGCTGTTTAGTTTTCTGTCTTCATTTATGTTGGAAGTGATAGCAGAGCTGTACCCAAAAGTGGGAGAAACGTTTCGTCACTCATCCAAGTGACTTCTTCAGTCTCAGCTGAGTGCAGGTGATGGCTGACAGCAGGGCTGTATGTTTTAATTTTTTCAGAAATCTCTCAGTCAGAACATGATATATTATATTTAGATGGAAACTAGCAAGATAACTCCCTGCTAACTTCTAACTCCATTAAATTTAATAAATTCTGTTTTCATGGATCCCTGGATGTTAAACTTAATTGTTACATCTGGTAAAGCAGCAACGCTGATCATTTTATTAAAGATGAAAGAATTTAGACCGTTTTTAACTCTCAGTGATGTCGCAGTGTTCGTTTCACTTTGGGACCTGAAGCGGACGGACCCAGATTACTCCGCGAGGCTCCCGACTACGGCAGCCGTAATGCTCCAACAATCTATCAAGCGGTGCGGCTTCATAGCTTACCAAAGTCGTACTACAACATTTTTTGACAGATTTTTGAGCGCAGTGTACCACATAAAATCGGTTCGAGGTCAGTAAGCACAACCAGAATTCATACATAAGGCGCACCGAATTATAAGGCACACTGTCGATTTTTGAGAAAATTAAAGGATTTTAAGTGCGCCTTATAGTGCGGAAAATACGGTAATATCTTTTAACATTTTCCAGAGTGGAGTTGCAGCATAACATGCCAACAAATGCGGTAAAATGCTTATAGAGTATTTTATTGCTCAATTGGTGATCTGCTATAAATATTTTTTAATGTTTTCTCTTGGAGTGCAGTAGCTCCTGGCCTACATGGCAGCGCAGCTGGTGGATCAAAATTTAGGGGCATCTAAATGTCCCCTGAGATTACCAGGTTTGCTGTAAATGGAGTGATTCGTATGTAGCACTTTTCTACTCTCCTGGAGCCCTCTATACAACATGCCACATTCACCCAAGCATTTTCTTCTATACTTTAAGTGCTTTCTAGTTAACATTCATACTCTACATCGGAAAGCAACTTGGAGTTAGTATCTTGTAGTATCTTGCCCAAGGATATTTGGCATGAAGACTGGGGATCAAACCACCAACCGTCCTATCAGTAGAGGACCTGCGCTACCTCCTGAGCTAAAGCCACCTCAAGTGACAAGAATAAGTGACATCAAGACATGTTTTAATCTGTTTATGTCATTGTCACTAAAAAATGTCAGTTTCATGACAAATCTTGAAGTAGAAAAAAGTCCACGGCACTATTCAGAATGACTTTGAGGAATACCTGGATTCTTATATTGGTGTTCTTCTTCTTGCTGGAGTGTAAAGATCCAGCAATGAGGCCACTGACATTCTCTGGGCAGAAATATTTTCCAGGCAACAATGTCACTTCAGACCTTTTGAGTGCTATCAAGAGTCGGATTTGGCAACAGATACTAGAGCAAAATCTGACAAGCCTGCTCCCATCAGGGATGTCTGGGAGAGATGGATGCAGCTCCTTCCATTGATGGTCAACACAGAGTCAGAGGTGACAGTAGATGAACGTTTTGTCAAATTTCATGGAAAATACTGCTTCAGAAAATACTTGCCCAGCAAGCCAGACAAATACAGCAAAGAAATCTGGGCATTCTATGATACGAAACCAGCTATGCATGGAATCTACAGATTTATAAAGGCAAACCTGCGAGTGGCATCCTGACGAAAATCTGGGAAAATCAAACTTTTTTGGGGGAAAAAACCCCAAACATTTTTTTTTGTGTTTTTCATGAAGTGGCCCATAATACCCCAGATGATACTATTGTTAAAATAATAAATTATTAAAAATAAAAAAATAAATAAACAAGTGTATTTGTATTCTAATATGATGGTTTCTAATCATTCTTTGTAATATTTAATATAATATAACAACTTTTACAGTTTTTATAGAATTGGCTTCAGGTTTAATTGACCATTTCTTAGACAAAAAATGAGCAGTATGGTGTAAAAAGAAAGGCCCTGGGGGCCACACCAAAAATATTAAAACCAATCTTTTAATGGATAAGGAAGCCCAAAAGATGCAACAAACAAATCGGATGACAAACCATTGATTGGTTTTTATTGTTTGTTTGTTTGTTTGTTTGTTTGGGCTGATTTAAGACACGGGTCAAAACAGACAAGTTACCAGGAGATAGTAACATAACACTAACACAAGAGGAGGGTTAAATTTGAAATATGGTCCATAGCTCTACTGGACTGAATATAATATTTTCCCTATTTTGCATCAGTCTTTAAACATTTTTTGTTAGGAAGCTTTATTATCTTTTAACTAATGTTTTCTTTCTTGTGCTTCACTTAAAAAAAAGAGACCTTGAAAAAAATCTAGTGAATGTGATATGATTTTAACAAAATCGCATTTTTAAGAAAATATAAATAAAATACATTTGATTTCAGAATCAGAATGCTTTAATAATCTGTATGAAAATGATGTAGAAAAGAAAGCTATTAAAACAGATGAACACTCTCAGTACAAAGTAAAGGACAAAGAAATAAGAAAGAAAAAAGTTAAACTAAAGAGAAAAAGCAGGAGTAACTGAAACAGGCTGCATGCTGGTTGATGCATGCACACTCTAAAAGATGGATTTTGAACATATATATATGAGGACAAATATAAACAATTGTTTATTATTTATTAATGGAGATTCTAACTCCCTCCTACAACTGTTTTTGTACTATAACTTACATCTTCTCTCTAGCTTTTGCAGCGGGTCACTGCTATGAACCTTTCGTGAAGTACGGTAACATGACCAGCACTGACAACACCTGGTCAGTAGGAGCTGTGGTGGAGTTTGCCTGTGATCCTGGGTATACTCTGGAACAGGGATCTGTCACCATTGAATGCATGGATCCTAACAATCCACAGTGGAATGAGACTGAGCCTGCTTGCAGAGGTTTGTATGCCTGATTCATAGACACGTTGGTATTTAAGAAAGTTGGGTCCGATGTTAATTACTTTGGATGCTTGGGTCTGTAAACCCTCAAACACCCTAAAACACTGATCACAACTCACCTGATGTTTACATTTTCAACCTTTTATATTTTAACCAAGGCTCATGAGGTTTTGAATTCCTTCTCCCTAAACTTGACACTTATTGGATTGTTGATTTTCTATTGTCTACAACAATTATTGACGATAATGAAAATGTTTTTTTGCCATATCTAAAGTAACAATTGCTTTCCTGTTATATCCCCTCTCCATCTTCCTGTCCTGTATACTTGCAAGATGCATAAAACTGTAGATTCACTAAAAACTGCATGTACACAAAGGTGAACTTTTGGTCAGATTTATTTATTTATTATTATTTATATTTACTATTTTTGGACATTATGGTTGACCTCTTTGGTTATTTTTAATACCTCTGTGCCCAGGCGCATCTTGATTTTTTTTTCTAAACCATCTCATCCGTCAAAGAGTTTGCATAATCCTGGATCAGATATTTACATAAACAGCACATAACAATAATAATTAATGCCCTATCACATCCTTGACACCCAAACTAAAAACACACAAAACAACACGGATGTGTTTTTGTGGTAGTTCTGCATTTGTCTGTGCACATTGTCCATCTCCGTTTAGTTGCTTTTAAGTGTCTTTTTGAATATTATGTACATTCTTTTGTGCCTCTGATTGCATCTCTTTGTGAACATTATTTTGTGTTGTTTTGTTTTGGGGTGCCTATAGCTCAGGATGTAGAGCAAGGTTGGTGGTTTGATCCCTGGCTGTTCCAGTCTGCATGCCAAATTATCCTTGGGCAAGACACTGAAGCCCAAGTTTCTTTCCAATGCATCCATCAGAGTCTGAATGTGTCTAAATTTTAAATAGAAAACAATTAAGCATAGAAAACAAGTGCTTCAATAAATGGGTGCATGAGACACGTTGTACAAAAAACTTTGAGGGCTCCAGTTAGAGCAGAAAAGTGCTATATAAGAACCAGTACATTTACCATTTGTCTGTAGCTCAGGAGGTACAGCTGGTCATCAAGTAATTATGAGGTTGGTAGTCGGTGGTGCTTTGATTGCTCAAGTAGAAAAACGCTATATAAGAATTAGTCCATTTAGCATTTGTTTTTTCTCATTTTTGACATCGACCATGTTTGGGTATTACTCTTTCTCTTTGTGGCCACATGTTCTCTCGTTCTTGTTATTTTTTCTCTTTGTAATAAATTGTGATTGTCTATGGTTATGCATCTTTGGATGACTTGTGCTTCTTTCTTGTCATCTTCTATGTTTTTGCAACAATTTTGTCCATTTTGAATCACTTTCCCCTTGATACACCCATCTTAACACTTAGGGGGGGACTCAGGAGGTAGAGCAGGTCACCTACTGATCAGAAGGTTGGTGGTTTGATCCCTGGCTCCCCCAGTCTGCGTGCCAAATATCCTTGGGCAAGATATGAATGTGTCTGAATGTTAGCTAGTAAGCACTTAAAACATAGTGCTTGTGTAAATGTGGCATGTTGTATAAAGCGTTATATAAAAATTAGTCCATTTACCACTGCTCGGGGGGCTCACTGACTTCTTTGGCCCCTGGATGACAGATAATTAAACACTGACTCTCAGCAAATCAAAATTGACACCAGACTTTATTTCTTTAATTGTTTTTATTACAAAACTCGTGTCTTTGTTCTGTTTCTATATTTAGTAAAATAAGATCATACATCCAATTTGTTTGTTACACACCCCAAAACAAAAGGACAGAGCGATCTCTGTAAAAATGTGTTTTGTGTGTGTTTGTGTTGCAGCTGTGTGCAGTGGTGAGATCACAGACTCAGCCGGTGTGGTGCTCTCTCCCAACTGGCCTGAATCCTATGATAAAGGCCAGGACTGTATCTGGGGAATCCACGTTGAGGAGGACAAGAGGATCATGCTAGATATTCAAGTGTACGTATCCATCTTCCACATGTTCAATCTAATCCACTCCTTTGGCCTTTGATGAGCATAAAACCGCATCACTAAAGCAGCATTTGAATCTAATCATCACAAAACTTGCTTTATCTCCTTTGCTGATACATACAGCAGTCCCAGGCTTCAAACACATCCACAGAAACAGTATGACACTAACAAAGCGCTACCTCACCATGACTGGTAAAACACATTAAAAACACAACAGGCAGCTAATGAACGAATGCTCAGCTTGGGAATGAGATGTGTAAATGGCACACAGACAAAGGTTAATTAGGTGCAGTGGAGAAAACTAATTATATCAGGGATTTGTTTAGGAGCCCTCCCCCACACCCCTGTTCTCACTCTATCCCCAACCCTGCACTCTTGTAATGGCTGCTGTGTGGAGTGCAGGGTGCAAGTGTACAGCATGAGAGTGTGTGTTTCCTGTGATTGTGGTGCCAAGGTGAAGACACAGAACAGCACACCCTGCTTTGTCAGGGCCTGATAAGTCAGTCAGCCATAGAAAATCATTTGCCATTTGGAAGCAAATTAAGGTGGGCTCATTTGCATCAGATGCATCTCAAGCTCTGCTTTTCTCTCTCTCTCTGAGCACCACCTGTGTTGTACTTTGAGAAATACTGATTAATGGCTTCTTCTGGTTTTTAAGAGGAAGCTTGCAAACATCAGTAATTATTGCTGTTCCATCAGTTGAGCAGGTGATGTAAAAGTCAAGCTTCCCTAGCAGCCAAATCTGTGTTTTAAGAATAAGTTAACATAAAGCATGGACCTGAAACACGTGTTCCCCATAATATGACATGGGCTACATGTCATATTATGGGGAAGGCTACTGTCTTCTGTTCTTTCGCTGAGGTCTTTAGCTGTCTGGCATATTACAATCCGGTCTGAATTCTGGACATAGTATAATGACAAAATAGCACCAAATGACCCAATTTAGCTATTTACTTCTGCTATTTTAGCTGCATGTGAGATAACACCATTCTGATGATTCTGATTTGATTTATTACTGCTGTTGAAATTAGACGCTTGGTTTTTCACTTGGTTCTTCACTCTGGTTCTCTAATTCATAATCCAATACCAGCTTAAAGCTTTCTCCCATTCTTTCTAGATTGCCATCAGGAATATGAAATTGATAAAAAATCATTGTTTTATAACACCGTTAATGGTCAAAAAGTCCACATGATCCTTTAATATTCTCTCAAAAAGGTGGTAGGATTAAAACAAATGACATTAAATGCAACACCAGCAATTTTAAATTTACTTTGTTGAGTTGTTGGAAGCTACAATAAGAAATATCATCACAACAGATTGAATGTCACTAGAATGAAGTAAATGCCATAAGCAGATGGCTGTCAAAACCCCTGTTGCTCCCCTGCCTTCCTAAAGAATCATCACTGTGCTGTTTCTTCAGTGAGGTTTCTACTATATATTGCCACTTTTGGGATGATAATTGGGGATTTAGACTTTCTCAAGTACATTGTTACATGTGTCAGCGTCAGTGAACGGGAATAATCTGTGAAAAGTCTGTAGCTCAAAGTAAAGGTGTGAGCACATACTGTGGTCCAGATTTACAGAGAGTGGTCATGGGATTTAACCAAAACAGAGATGTCCATGGAAATAATATCTAATCTAGCAGCCCCCCCCCCTTACCATCTGAATGTATGCCTAGCAGGTGTCTGAGCATTTATATCAGGTTTATCAATGGCAGATGTTCTCCCTAAGCTTTTCGGTTTAAGATGGTGCACAGAGATATATGAGGCCTTTAACATGGTCCCTGGGTATTGGTTCCTCACATTGCGCACCTGTGCACATGTGCACATATACATATCACTAGCTCCATCTGTCTGATGGCAGGCGAGATATTATCAATAAATGAGTATGCGTGTATGTGTATTCTTCCCACCAATACAATCAATGTGTTGATTTGGAGAAAAAAAACTTCAACGAGAGTTCAAGTAGATGTCTCAGGATGTTAGAGCAGAACTGTATTAAACAGTTTATAATAATAATGTATACTTTATTGATCCCCTTGGGGAAATTCCTCTCTGCATTTAACCCATTCACTTAGTGAAGCAGTGGGCTGCCATTGGGCGCCCGGGGAGCAGCGTGTAGGGACGGTACTCAGGGTAGCCGTTCAGGGGAATCGAACCCCTGACCTTCCGATCACGGGGCCAGCACTTTACCTACTGAGCTATCCCTGCCCCCTGCCCAGTTTGACTTTAGGGGACAAATTCAAAATGACTACCATATGAATGAGCACACATGGTTGCAAGCACACTCTTGCAACCAAATGTGACACCAAGCAGTCATCTATTCAAGACTGCTTTGTGATATGTGTGTCATAGCCAGAGACCGTATGGTTACATTGTAACCTCGGTTCTCTGAGTGAGAGACTATCTCTCCACTCCGTACATATGGAATGTGTAACGGAGTGGAGAGATAGTCTCGATATGATAGAGAATCAGCTCTCATCAGCAGTAATGATCCTTGATATGTTGGGTCAGTCTGCCAAAATGCAGGAAAAGGGAAAAATTCTCACACACACAGACACAAAAACATGCAAACAGACTTAAGTTCAGAGGCGTGTTTACTACTGCAACTGGTTTAATGCTCAGGCAAAAGACTGACAGAAAACCTTCTGCAAATAAAGCAGCTAGCTGATCACCAGATGACAAACAGGTGGGTACAATACCACCGCCCCTGTAAGGTATGGTGTGGTTAACTCATATACCACACAATCACACAAATAGCCAAGGTAGAGAGCAAGAGATTAAAAAAATGGCAGGAGGGCACTGGAGGACTTGAAGACCATCACATTTTTTCTAACCACTCTACAGACTCTAAAATCAAACGTCTATACCTAGCAAACATCAGTGTTCTCTTAAAATACTGGCTGGTTGGATACAAAGTTGTTAAAAAATAATTTCAAACCACTGTTCTCTGCAGCTTTTACTTATCTGTTTGTATACAAATGGACAAGACACAAGCTATGAGAATAAAATATATATTAAAAGAATTGTTTTAGGATAGTAACAGAAAATTACACATCTACCCTTCTTCACAATTTCAAAGTTTTCTCCAAAGTTAGAGTCTTTAGGGTATAGTCATCCTAGGCAATTTATACTGCTGAATGCATTAGACCCCCAAAGATCAGTTCATTTGGCTAGTGTTAGTGTTACTGTGTTAGTGTTGGCTAGAGTTATAGGCACATTCAACTGACCTACTTGAAGAAGTGGGGCTGAAAACAGCTAAGTTGTATTGGAGCACAATACACATGTAGAATGGCCACTAGCTACACCCAAGAACAAACCTGTAGAACTTCTTGAATGACAGCTCCATTAATCTTCACCCAGTTAAGAGAGCAATGGGCCCACTTCATTAGGGCCACTGGTGTGCTAATAAAAGATACTGTATAAAGTCTCTAATGAAAGGTCTTAATAATATTACTCATTATTGTTTACAAGATGATACAATCCTAGTAGAAAAAAAGAGGCTTCATCAGAAATACGGAAGGACAGCTAGGTGTATAATAGAATAGCATAGAATAGAATACCTTTTCTTGTTTTACATGTGACTTTCATGAAATGTGTTGTCTCTCTTAAATGAATGAAAGTTGCATTGCAGACATGCTCAATAAATTAGAAACAACATGTATGTATATATATTTTTTAAATGTACAGTGGTGTGAAAAAGTGTTTGCCCCCTTCCTGATTTTATGTTGTTTTGTATTTTTGTCACAGATGTTTAAGATCATCAAACAAATTTAAATATTAAACAAAGATGTTGGATGTTGTTTTATTCCATGCTTTCACCATTTGTGGATGATGGTTGGTTGTTTGTTGGAGTGCCACAGCTTAAGAA
Organism: Etia nguti; assembly: GCA_015106755.1. Taxonomy (NCBI): domain Eukaryota; kingdom Metazoa; phylum Chordata; class Actinopteri; order Cichliformes; family Cichlidae; genus Etia; species Etia nguti. The sequence continues at coordinate 9,926 of VUQG01039798.1, forward strand.
ATGGCTGTATAACCTTTTCCAGACTGAGAGATCTCAATTACTTTTTTCACATTTGTTCCTGAATTTCCTTGGATAGCAGCATGATGTTTGTCTTTTGAGGATCTTTTGGTCTACTCCACTTTGTCAGGCAGGTCCTATTAAAGTAATTTCTCGATTCAGAAAAGGTGTGTGAATAGCTCTGTAAAACATTGACCGAACCATTTATTGGGTTTAGCAAGCAATCTTTTTTTTCACAAAGGGCCATGTAGGTTTGGATTTTTTTCCCCCTTAATAATAAACACCTTCATTTAGAAACTGCATTTTCTGTTTACATGTGTTATCTTTGTCTAATATCTAAACTTCTTTAATGATCTGAAACATTACAGTGTGACAAACATACAAAGAAAATAGGAAATCGGGAAGTGGGCAAACACTTTTTCACACCCTTTATGTATTAAAAAAAGTAAACTTAAGAAATAAAAAATACCATAAGAATTTAAAATGCTTAAAAACAACAATGAAATAAAAATAGATTTAAATGGCTTAACTCCTTAAGATTAATTCAGTCAATTCAGTGTAATTTTTCCCCTGAAAATCTTAATGTATTCCCAATACATTTTTAAGCAATGCATTGCAATAAAAATAAAAATAAAGAAAAATACCAAATGTAGCAAATATGATTCAAGTGGCAGGAGCTCCCCCTATTGACACCTGACGTGTGCAATGAGGTCTTCTGTTTTTCTGATGTTTAGTGTCAGGTTGTTGATACCACACCACTCAACCAATTTATGCACTTGGTGTTCTGTCAGGACAAGCGTCAAATCAAAAAATAGGCATAAAAAAACATGCCAAAGTAAAGTGATCTCTCTCCTTTTATCTAAGAGATAAAAGGAGATGAAACTCCTCACCTGCCAACTGGTAAAAATAGTGTTTTAGGCCCGCCACTTCTTTTGTCCTGCACAGTGTCTTCAATTCTTTTTAAGGGCACATCAATGCAAGATATGAAAAGTTTGGGAGTCACATTTGTGTTGCAAAAATACAATTTAATGCCTGTCAAACTGTTATCTTCAGTATTTTTTGTTGATTCAGCTAAAAAGCAAAAGGCTTTACTAATCCCTTGAGATCGTTCAGCATAAAAAAGGCACCTATTTATGAGTTAGGTAGCTTAACAATCCAAATCCAAATTAAATATTAAAATCCTCTGACAATGGTGAGGAGCAAGGACTGGACTGTCCTGAGTAAAAACACAGCCAATGAGTTAATGCTGGTTTCAACACCACCTGCCCACCCATCTGGCAGGGTGATGACAATACCCAAACAGCCTTTTACGTCTGAGGAATAAAAACACACAGGAGTATAAACAGAGGGAGCATAAAAGACATTTTGACAATGGATACAGGGAACACTGGAATATAAACAACAGTGGACTTACTAGAGATAAGATAGATGGACACAGACACGGGCATTGCTAATCAAAGACAAACACACAACTGAAACTTCATGAAAAAAAAGTCATGGAATAAACAAGAGAACAGATACAGAGGTGAATACTAACACATCTAATATCAGACTGGGGAACACGAAAACGAGACAGAGGAAGAAACACATAGGAAAACGCTGAGGGAACTAAAAACTATCATTAATAAAAGTGACGTCTTGAACCAAAACCACAGGTTGCAAACCTGAAATTCAACTATAATAACCAGTTAATCGTAAAGTGAACTGAAAACTCAATATCAGCAGAGATAAAACTCACAATGTCTGAGAGTCATAAAAAAATCAATTAAGGAACCAAACATTCAACAAATAACAAATCAAAACTAGAACACTAGCATAATGGTAAAGTTTAAATAAAACTTTAAACTTAAATGTACTAAGATTTCAAATCCCCAAATGATACAAAACCCAAGGACCATGACGTCCTGATATGGCTAACCAAGAGGTTATAAAGTATTAAAGATCAGAATAAATCTCATCCACAGACAGACTACAGACACACTGGTAACACGCGTATGCCACTTCCTCTGTGTGTTGATGGCACACATGCTATGCAGAGGAATGGTCGTCCATGACACTTCCTCCTCCCGTTACTGCGTGTCTTCAGCTGCTTCTGTGCATCTGTCGGCAGGTAACGGAAAAAGTAATGTAACAGGTGAAAACATAATTGTAATTGTAATGTAATTATTGAACTCAGTACAGCAACACGTTAGATTAATCCGCAGGATGTGACTGATTTGTGCCACTAAAAAATATCAGTCACTCTTGTTTGTCAGTTAGAATCCTAAAGCTTGAAACATGGTAAATACTGGATCTTCATCAAGCTTTGCTAAGTTAAGCGCAGGGGTCGATAACCCTTGGCACGCGTGCCACAGCTGGCACGCGAAGGGTTAACTGATGGCATGACCATAGCTGGACTGGCCATCGGGCATACCGGGCATTTGCCAGGTGGGCCGATGGTGACTTTTCGTTTTTATGAGCCGATGGGTTTTTGTTTTTTTTGTAACGGTATAAACAATGAAAGGTGGTGGATTGGCCAGATGCTGGCCGATGTGTAAAAATAACTCAGTTGTTTGGTGGTGGCTATGGCGGAGCTTTCAGAGGCCAGCAGGTGGATGAGGGAAAGGGGAGGCAGGAGGAGGAGAGACCCGAGGCGGCCGCCGGTCCGAGTGTCAGGTGAACTGAACTTCAGGTAAGAAGTTAACATGTCTCACACTAATACAGTTAGACAGATGGTGGGGGTCTGGTAAGGAAGTTGGGGGAAGCAGACAACTCCACAGGAAGAGTCTTTTGTTTCTTCCACGACTCTGGGAGGTAGCAAGGGAGTGTGAACCTAAAGGTGTGAAACAGCTGTGTACTGCCTTTTGTTCCTAGAGAAGGTATTTAACTGAGAGCCATGCTAGGTTCAGGGTGACTCTGTTGACCGTCTGCCCCACAATCATGCAGCCTCTCCACCAAGCTTGGTTTTCTGTTCTTTGTTTTGATTAAAGAATGTTGGCTACCGCTCACCGCTTGTCTGCAGGCTTTATTTAAGTGTAAAACTTCCACAACATTAGTTATTAGAGTTGCCAACTGTCCCGTAAAAAAAAGAATCGTCCCGTATTCAGAGAAAATATTACGCGTTTCGTATTGAGGTGAAAAGGAACACAGTTTGTCCCGTACTTCAGCTAGAATGAAAAAAGACACAAAGCTGGAGTTATTCTGTGTCTTCACGCTGTCAGCTGCCTCTTCTTCTCTCATTCTCTCCCCCTCCCTCTCCTGTTGCTACTTCAATCATGAAACTGATCAATGATCAGCTGATCGGCTTTTCTGTCCAAGTTCCATTTCTCTTGATTGTTTATCGCCCACTTTGCGCCAGAAAGCGCGACCTCCACTGGTTTCTTCTAAACAACAGCAGCACGTTTAAGCTTGATCAGCTGTTGTGAGAATTTATTTAATA
>VUQG01039802.1:0-19678 GCA_015106755.1 Etia nguti
AGCTGTTTTTTATGTGCATTAAAGCTATATAAAAATTTAACAGTGCAAATGCAAATTCCTTGCTGACAGTTTAACCAAAAGGCATTTCCAGTGGAAATGGGCCGACATATCCTGAGCATAACCATGTATAATATCCACAAAACTTAAAAAGTGGTTATACACACACAATACGGTAATATTATGTTGAAGCACAGTACGTATCACTCCGCGAGGCTCCTGACTACGGTAGCCATAATGCTCCGACAATCCATCAAGCGGTGCAACTTCGTAGCTTACCAAAGTCATATTAAAACTAGTGCTGTCAGCGTTATTCTCGTTAAAATGACGTTAACGGCATAACCGCGTTAACGCGGCAAATCTCCGTTAGCGAGTTAACGCGGATCGCCCCGTGCGTGGGGCTGGACGGCGCTAATGTGTTGACTAGGGCTGGGCAAAGCAATTATTTTACTAATTGATGAATCTAGCGATTAATTTTTCAATGCATCGATGAATCTAACAATTAATTTTTCAATCCGATTTTTCCGATTCCGAAATGACAGCTACGTTTAGCAGGTGGTGCATTATCCTTGTTAACATTTTTCCTGCGGCCAATTCGCTGTCTCACATTTTCGTCTTTCGCCGATTCTCATAATCAGCATGCGCGAATTCTGACTCATTTTGCCAGCATGGACCACAAATAAAAACCAACTTCTCATTCTCCGTCGCCGCCATGCTTTTTCCGCCATGTGCGTATGAAAACAAAGGCACTGCGCATGCGCGTTTTACCCATGTTCTATCGCGGTATTTCATTTTCTTATCGTTGCCTAACATTATACCGGTATTACCGTGAACGGTATGATATGGCCCAGCCCTACTAGAAACAGCCTCCCAGGTAGAGGACCTGATCTTGAGGACCTTACACCTCCCCGACTCCAGTGAGAGGGAAAATAAGCATCCACAACTATATGCTTTTGCTTGTTTTGATTTTTCTAATGTTCCGACTTTGTTGGGTGCATTTCACTTTATTTGGGTTGATTGTATATAAGAAAGCCTTCTTTTCAAGTCATATTTTGTTTAAAATAACATTTTTACACAGTCTCTCTACAAACAACAAAATAATGTTGTCCTAGTAATTTACCCAACACTTAAGGAGACGTGTGTTCGTTTTCTGAAAGTTTTTGCAAGACTCTGTGTGTGTGTGCATGTTGAACTACCACTATGAAAAGTCAGCTCCTGAAGGGTACATAAAAATATTGTGTTATCTGCTTGTACACGTGAGGCAGATGGTTTATACGGTGAAATGTTCAGGGGATGAACTACATCACTGTAATGTCAGCTTTACCTCTGGAAGAAGGGAAAGTGCTATTGCTTTAAGGCTGGTGGGTCTATTGTTTCTTGCAGAGGCCATGAGTGGCTTAGGGCATCAATTAGGTATTTCCTGTCCAACAGTCCTACCTCCTGTGCCTCCATCCTGTGTTTTTTCCCTCTCTTGCTCACATAGCTGTATTAGACAAATTCATTACGTAAGAGCGTAAAATCACCACAGTGTGTGATCCGGCAGGCCCTATGTCCTGAAATGTAAGAGCAGTTGCTTTGGTATGGTTCGTTTCTTGTGGTGGTTATGCTGGTTTTAAGTGACTGATTATATTGTTTTTGGTGTTCACTAAAAAGCATGAGCATCCAAAAACAGTGTGCAGGTAGATGTCTCATTCACTAAATCTAGTCTAATGTCAATGAACCCCATTCTGTAATTTAGACCAACCTTCCAGTCAGTTAATTCGATAAAACTGACTCATAGTGTGTCTGTTTTTTTTGTTGGGTTTTTTTGTGTGTGTTTTGTTTCCCTGTTGTTCCTGTCTTCTTGTAGGCAGAACTGTGAAACTTATTTATGTATTTTCAAATTGAATTGTTTACTCTGTAAAATACAGGGAAAATTCTCATCAGTGTCCTAAGACCCACTGTGACATCTGATGTCCTGACAGTTAAATGTTTGATTTTGTCCTACTAGGCAAGAGATTACTGTCAGAAGTAGTGTGAGAAGAAGAGAGTTGAAGCCAGCCATCATGCTGGAGAAGCTGGAATCAAAATGGAAATGGCTTATGTCTGAGAAATGTAAATTTGAGATGGTCTACTTTGATAGACAGGTGTGATAGAAAAATATATACATGTACAGTCCCTTTCGCTATTCTTCTAGCAAAAGTGCTGTGAAATCTTGTTGGCAGCTCGCAGAGCAATAGAGAAATCACAAAAATAAACGGTAGATGGGAAAAAACTAAAAAAAAAGTGACAGGCCTGTGGGATCAGGGGAAGGGAAAATTAGGCAAGATGGGAGAGGCAGCACAAGAACATACAGTGAAAGAAATTCTTGCTTTCTTCATCAGACCTCAAGGGGATGTTTCACAGATCTGCCTACTGTACCCATTTATACTGAGAACTTTCACTGTGCTGTCAAGTATTATAAAATCAGTCCAGCTTCACCGGCATCCATATCAAACTATGAATCTTGAAATATTCAGCATAAAATAATATGATGTAATAATAGCAAGTTTTGACATGACTTGCAGTGAACCTTCAATCGGGATGTGTTTTTACTCAGCACAGACATTGTCAGAGTTCATACCCTTTGGCATGAATACCAAGTAAACACAATAGAGTACACAAACTCATGGTGAATTTTTCTCTTTTTCATTCTCATGTTTTGAGCTGGCTCCTTCAGATGTAGACCTTCTTGTTATATTTTCATTTCTTACTTTAATTCTCCTTGTCAGTTACCTAAGATGTTTGCAAGTTCAAACAAGTGTGACTTTACAACTGAAACTATAAGCATTGCAATGCCTTCTAGATTTGTTTGGTTGGCTTGAGCAGTAATTCAGATGTTAGATCAGTTTTGCCCCACAGCCCATAACGATTTAGCTCATAGCTTTGAGACTGGATGGTTTTCTCAGAGGTCTACTGAGTACTGACTCCAAAAAGCAGTGGAGCATTTCTTGTAGAAAATGGTGTCTTTGTTCTTTGATGGAAAAAAAGAAGGGAAATGTCAGTCCAGCATTATTAATTATGCCACATATAGTCTTTAAACCACAGTGGAAAATTAAAAGTAATGACTTGTTGACTTTCCAATTGGCTGAAGCAAAGGGTCGAACAAGGACATATGGTAAATGCCACAGCTCCAGATAACATTTGATGTGTTTTTTTTCTTTGTATTTTTCTATGCCTTTTCCGTTACCTTCGGTTTCCTTTTTCTTCTACCTGTCTACTAGGAATTAGGTTCCTAAATGGCAACAGCAGATGTGTTTTTAATGAAGCATAAATGTGACTAAATTATTGAGGAAACAGTTTCAATAAAACAATAAAAGTTAGTTTGATACTGGTTGTGCCAAAAAACAGTCATCTATCCTTCCATGTCATAACTATTTATAAGACAGAGCTGTCAAATTCACATCTACGACCTATTTAGAATAAATAAGTAACCTAACGAACATGCGGAGACTGTCAGAAGCTCCATTAAATACAAACTCCACACTGAATGACTGGGAAGTTTACACTAAGAACCTTCTTCTCAAGCCGTTTACTCATGTGGGTGAAACATAATAAGTGCAGAAGTCATTATTTGAGGACAGGGTTTCTTCTATCTTCTAAATTCTATTCTTACTGAAACAGGGTATTTAGTTAACATTTAACTTTTTCTTTTGCATTCAGACAAAGTAAGACAAATGATGAGCTGCAAGTTGTAGATGTATTCGGCAAATTTAATTTGCTTTGGTTCGTCCGTGAAGAGAATTTCACATTAAACCAGGCCAAGTGGCCGACTCGGGCAGGGACTGTCACACCAGACAGTGGTCACATATTGTGGTGATCATCTGGACTGTGTACCTGCAGTTTCCATATGGACACTGACTCATAAACACAGCATTCTGCTATGCTCATTATAGACCAAGCCAATTTATGGAACACAGCGACTTACTCTTAGCATGCCTAAAATAGTTTTCTGTGACTATGATTATGAGGCAGTTGGAATATTTGATTTTGTGACAGTGATTCATATCCGCAGTGGTCGGAAATTGCATCATTGGGATGCTTGGGAAGTGCAAAGGGGAAGACAGTAATTTTCCCGTTGATTCATTTCATGCTGTCATTTCCGACGGCAAAGATGCCCTGCCGAAGACATGCTAAATTTTTCATCAGCAAAAAATCCTGCCTCACGAGGATGCTGGGCAGGCTGTACATGTGTTGTTTTCTGTCTACATGTGTCAGTGTGTTATTAACCATTGTGAGCTTAATATAATCTGTTGTGTTGGCGTAATGGATGCCTCTGTTTTTAAGCACAAACCTCACTATGCCCCTCTGTGGTTTATAGGCTTGCTTAATATTGCCATTTCTCTGAATTTCTGCCTTTTAGACGCCTGCTTTTTAGCCATATGTGCCTTCATCGTTCTTTCACTTTTTCTAGCTCTTTCAGTCAGAGGAGTCACTCAGTCCCTGTTTTTCTTCATCTATTTGACAGGCAGAACACAAGCGAGCTGGAGAGACCACTGCTTGTGTTTCCAGCCACACATAACCTGGTCACAAATTACAACATGGTTGACTCTGCTTGGTTTTTAGTTTCAGCCTTTATCAATCAATCGCTGCTTTGTTGTTGTTTGTTTCTGAAAAACTTCTCTTAGCAGGATGGTTGAACCTTTCTCCTCTGCTTTACTCATTTAACAAAAGGCTTTTGGGAATCAAGAAGAATGTAGTAATGAGTTTTGTTAGTCAGGAAATTAAGGAAACGATGTGTTAATGCATGTAACAGACTTACCCCATGTATTGGGTAGGTGTAGTTATTTCCATGATCGCTTCAGGCTGTTGCAGTAGACTAGACAATAGACATTCAGGAAATATGCTCCTTGGACTAAATTAGAGATTGTTCAGGGCTGACTTGTTGCTCTGGTTGTGGATATGTGGGTGAGCTACAGGAGCCGGCCCTTTATGTATACAGACGTGTTCATACACAAGCCGTGTGCCTTGAGTTTTAGGACCAACCTGCATGTCTTGTCATGTTCCGATTTGTCGAGCTCGGGGACACTGGAAACACCTAATCACAAAGATGAGAAGACACTGGGTAACCTCTTATAACCTCTGATAACCTTCGAAACCTCTGATGAGCTGGTAACCTCTTATATTCTCAAATACTGAAACTGAAAGAAGTGTGCTAAAATGAATTGGTAAACACTGCGAATCACCCGTGTAAATAGGCACCAATAGGTGCCAGTCTGCAAGGTGTGTGAAATCAGACAGCGGATCTTTTTTTTTCTTGGGGACACTGTTCCCCAAAATAAAGGATCGTGTTACGTTTTAGCAGTGGTGAGTCCCCAGAGTCCTGTGCTCCAAAAAACTCTCTATTCCTTAAATGTTCTCAGCTCAGGCCAACCCTACTTAACATCTTTAGAACCTTCAGTTTCACCTACTCACTGATGGCAGTGGACTGTGTAGGGACAGGCACACTTGGTTCTGGATGCGGTGGCGTAACTTTAGCCACCATCCAGATGTGTTATTTTAAAGTGTCAGACATGAAAAATTGGTAATTTTTTTGGGTGGTATTCCTAAGATATGAAGACCAAACACTGTATCGATCCACATTAAAGAGAATGGTTTCTACTGTAGAAGCTGTTCAGTTTAATTTCAGTGGTGGTCACATAAGGTTCTGTGTTTGAGTATTGAAGGAGGTCGTCTGTGGAAACTGTTTGGTCTGCACAGGCCTTTACTGGAGGGAAAAAAGGAAAACTAATACCTCAAGGTTGTCACTATAAATCCCTGTGAGGCAGACTAGATGCTTTCACAAGCAGCCTTTTTTTGTCATGCTTATTCACTTTGCTTTTTAAATTCTACTCACCGTTTTCTCCTCCAGTGGAGTCCAACAAGGACAAGAGTTAATGGTCTGTTTTAAACTCTGCTTGAATTTCTTCACTTTAAACTGGCTCCCTTTCTCAATTGGTGTAATAAACAGAATCCTCTTTTAACCTATGATGGGTCTGTGCTTTACAGAAACTGCTTTTGATAGTGTAAGTGAACACTCTAAATAATGTAGCTGAGATTCTGTATATATTTATACTAGTTGGTGTAATAGTGCTGTTGTCTTCTTGAAGCTTTTAACAAAGCTGTTTTTATTCCTCCGCATAGCCTGAAGCGCAGATTAAATTCATAAGTACAAATTTGGCCACAAATTTCCGAACTGAGAATAGACTGAATGAGGTTAAATGATTGATCACACCTGATTCTAATCCTGATCTAAGCATTGGTTTAGTGTCAAACTTTTCAGGCTTTGGTAAAATTGTCTTCTACCTTCATCGCTTTAGCTTGACTCTGTTGTATATGTTTACGTTTTTTCAGCTTCATCAGAGTAAGCCTACAAAAAAGTGAAAGTGTGAAAATATAGTTAAACCTGATGATTTAAGGCAACTGGTCATTTAAAGGCAACTACTGTGCACAAAAAGTTTCTAACTGCGTGAATTAAATTGTATTTATTCACATCCACAAAAACATTTGTTTCTTTACATGTTTTTTATTTATTTAACATTTTCCATTTTGAGCTGCATGTGAGTTTCTTGGACACAGTTAAGGATATACTTTGGCAGCAGGTTGACCCCAAATGCAAACCCCCCCCCAAAAAAACATTGAATGGGTTCAGACAACACCACTCAGTACACAGTAAACTCTGAGTTAGGAACGGAGACATGAGGGAGAGGGAGGATCAAGAGAGTGGAGGTTGAAGGAGAGGGAAAAGGGCACTGCTTTTCACAGCCCCAGTTATGTTGTTGCTGTAAAAACATCAAGGTTTTGCTTCACTGTGCTTCACAGCAGGGCTCCCCAGCCTCGGCTTTTATGGCTGTGTTAACCTACCACAACACAACGCCCTTATTTTTGGGGAGAGACAGTGGATTCAAAGGGGATGCAGGCCTTTAATAAAACTTTATGTACAGCTGGGTGCAAAATGACTTCTTCTTCTTCTTCTTCTCCTTCTTTTTTGTCTCTATACTATTGTAGAGGATTTCAAATTAAACAATTGAGATGTGATTGAAATTCGAGGGGTTTAACAAAATTATTGCACTGAATCTTTAGGACTTACAGCCATTTTCGTGCATAGTGATTTTGATTATGGGAGCAAACTGACAAGTTTAAATAGAAAGACTGTTTTGTTACTTGGATGGAAACTCTTTGGCCGTCAGTGACTTCCTGAAGTCTAGATGAACTTAACTCTGTTGAGATGCTTTGCCAGGCCTTTAGTTGCTGTTTGTTTGTGGATCTTTCAGTTTCCCGGATCTTCTCAGCCTTCAGTTTTGTATCTAATAACTGAAAGGCATGCTCTGTTGGGATGAGATCAGGTGGCTGACTTGGCCACTGAATAATATCATTATGTCATTATGCATTTACATTGAATCTAAGGGTCTCTAGACTGTAAACTTTGACAATACATCTTTCCCCTCGAGATTGTTCTTCACCTAGGTGTTATGAAGGGGTTTTCTCAACCAAAGAAATATTTGTGCGATCATTTGCTTTAGCTGTTGGTTGGTGAGCTGTCCAGTGTACCTCCTATTTTTTTTAAGAATGCACAAAAAGTTTTTGCTATTTCTCTTATTTATTTATACTTCACTTGCACAGGGTTCTATTTGAATCTTGGATGAGGAGTTTGAGTGAGCAGCTGCCAAATGCAAGTTCAGCACATGGAATCAATATCCGATCTTATATCTGTTTAATTCTGGACTGTATAATAGAGGCAAAACTGCAAAAAATGTGTCACTATCCATATACTTATAGACCTGACTGCATGATGCTTTACTTGAATGTTGTTGTAAAAGATAAAACTATGTATAAGAGTGCATGTTTTGTGTGACACTGTTTTGAGTTTGATCATTCACAGTCCTTGAAATTAGGTGGTACTTGTTTGGAGTTTCTGGAGAGGAACATCAAATGTCTTTCTGCGTGTTCCATGTCAAAAGCAGTTGTTGACGGTCCCACGATCCACTGACAAGAATGCTTTTACTGTCTAGGTGCTTATACGTGTCGAACATGTTGACCCTGAGTGAAAAAGCTTTTAACATTTGTTGGTTTGGTTTTCCACTTTTTGCATTTTCTTAGGTTTGTGAGCTTCCTTAAAAAGCTTCCTTGTAGATTACATCTACGTAACATCAAGGTTTGCTGAATAAGCCACCCCACTGTGTTAATATGTGGTGAGTTTACTAATATAAACATCAAAGTGGGTCACAGATTATTTACGCCGTTAGCTTTTTCACTTTTTAAAACATGTAATTTTCCTGTATTTCTACTTACCTGCTTTTAGGAAAACATTGTAGTGGCTCTCTAACAACAACTTTGGATGATGCTGATGATATAGCAGGCATATTATATTATAAGTTCATATCTTCAAGTGCACCTAATGAGCTCTCAGAATGGACACAGATGAGCAGGTATTAATCTCCTGTAACTTCTCCAGCTAATTTTAGTCTTATCAAGTGACTGATTAGCTTTCTCTTCTATTGCAACAGCAATGATTTGCCCTTCAAAGTGCCTCTGCAGCTTTGAGTTCAGTTGGTTAGGGTGTTTACAGCTATTTAGCAGGACATTAAAGACCTAAAAGTGGAGATAGGTTTGTTTTTTTTCTCACTGTCTGTGCTTGTAGATGAATGCAATAATACATTAAATTAAAAAGAAATTGCCAAAGCTTGCTATTTTAAAATGGTTTGCATCGTTCAAACTGTGCTTTTCAAAGCTTTCTCTTGCTGATGAAATGCCAGTTGTGGTCCATTTAACCACAACTGGCATCTCTTTTATATTTTATGACCTCCCTTGAGGACCTGAATAGCATGCAAAGTCATGGAGTCCTAGCTAAGCGATGTTTTAGTGGTTGGTGTAGAGTTCTTAGTGATGCTTATGAAGCTTTCTCTTCCGCTCTGTTTTTATGTGTGACTGTCACTTGGCGAGGTTTGCCAACCGTGACTCCACGGATGCACTGTGTACAGGTTCTGTGTGTGCCTCAGCTTCTCCTGACATTCATGTTAAATTCACTACACACCTGTCAAACCCATATCATGCTGTAGCGGCAAAAGAAAATATGAAATGCATGAGGATTTGTTTGACTTTGGGTACTTTCAAGCAAGCACTTTGAACTCTAGATTTCTGACAAATATATACTGATGTCATGAGCTTTATACAGGCTGACAGCAGAAAAGGAGATGGACCAGAAACCTTATAATTACAGGCCCTAAAGGTTATGTTTCGATAACACTCCACCCAGGCAAATAGGCAAATAAATACCAGTCTTACTGAAATTACAGAGGGGTCCTAAAGATGCAGGTCTGTTTAACTAGAGACGATCATAGTTACGCAGCTTCTTACAGAGCAGTACAAATCATAATTACTCTGCCTCTGCGCAGCACTCGTGTACGAATAGAATTATGCACACATTTTCCAGTGCCTTTGACAGTAATAGGGCTGATCATGATATACAGTGCCACTGGTGAACATGTTTCTTTGCCATGTGCGCCATCTAGTGAATGTCAGGTGATATAACATGAATTGATTTTTCATACATAACTAATGGTTTTTGGTGCACTGCATTCACAAGAATAATGTCAACATATTTCTATAGTGTGTGTATGATCTAAGTAGTAGCATTGCATTGGTTTAACTGTAAAGGTAAAACAACTTTTAGAAGAGAGATTTTTTTCCCCCCAGTACACTAAAATCAATTTAGCCAATCCTTGAGGCTATTAAGTTGTTGTTTAAAAATATCTAGGAATTCACTCAACGCCAAACCTCCAAGTTCATTAAGCATCACCGAGGGGAGCTCACACTTTGATCTGCCATTGAATAGAGTAGCTCTCAGTTAGGTCAGCATTTTGTGGTAGGTGTAACCCACAAAATCAATGCTGCTCAAATCGAAAAATTTCTAGGAGTATATCTAAGGCAGGAGATGGAGATAACAAGGGGGGAGGGGAGATGTGCCGGAAATTGTGAGGGCTGGAGTGAGCGAGTGAGAGAAGAAGAGTGATTGTACACCAGTGCATCATTGGGAAGCAGAGAGGCTACAGTACACATACAGGTGTTTGAAACAAGCTGTTCCCAGTGGTCATTTATAAATATCACCTTAGAGGTGCTACACCAGACGCTACTGACTTAAAATCTATTTTGCGATAAAATTACACAGAGAACAAATTATCTCTCATTTTTGGCCTTTTAACAGAAGTCCTGGGTTCCAGTTGACACCACTAGAGGTCAGTGTGACCTTAAGGTGTGCACACGGAGGAGTGAAGATGTTACGTGCTGCATAGATGGGTAGGAGGAGAGTTTGCAGCATGCTTTATGGTCATGTCCGCACAAAGGCTCCAAACTGCAAAGCTGTGGCTGTTTTCTGCTTCAAACCAAATCTCCTTCTCTATTTTCTCTTGTCTTGCACTCTTTCTTTATCTGTTCCCTCTCTTGCATTTGAACCTGAGATGTGCACAACCTGTTTATGCAATTTGCATAAGCTGCCTTTTCAAATCTGTGCTTGCTCCAGTGTGTTGCTCTGTCAGTGTGAGCTTGGTGTTCAAAAGGAATAGCTAATGACTCCATTGCCCTCATTGACGCATGTCAGTCTATTTCAGGCACAACGACTAACACTCTCATACATGGCCAAGTAAGAACTGATGATCTACGTGCTGGATTGGCCTTGCAACGTCAGCCTGCCGCATGGTTAGTGAGGAGAGTGTTTTCAGCAAACCAGAGCACTTTATCCGCATGCCTATGAACCATCACTGAAGTGTATATCCTTGCCTCCTGTCAAGCTGCTGACAGCACTCTACCAGTGGAAGACACATACCAGGAAATCAAACATGTGATCTGACCTGATGTGGCAGCAGTGGCATTTCTTCAACCCTATCCTCCTCCACCTCTCTGCCCATAATAGGAGCCTTCAACCTCATCTTTTTATCGATCCCCATTTTGGGTTACCCTCTTCACCCATCTCTGCTCTCAAGATGACAGTAGCCATAGTTGGAGAGGAAACAGTTTGAGGTGGGAGGGTAAGAGTCAAGCTACAGAAGGGGTGAGAATGAGTTTAGAATAGTGGAGATAAAGAGATGGGGAAAGTGAGAGAGAGTGATTGGGCAGCTGGGCAGAGACTGATGGCATTAACTGGACTGATTGCTGAAGGGACAGGAAGGGCATTGCCAGCTTCAGAAGCTTGTGGCCGGTGTTCACATGACTCTCTGTGTGCTGGGACGCTGGAGAGTAATATAATCTCAGCGTGATGGGGATGCTTGGGGTGGGGTGGGGGTGGGGGTGGGGGGGTAAATTTAGCTGCAGCCGTAGGCAGGCAGGCAGCTCTGTATGGCTAGGTGGATGTTCACAGCTCTGAGGGGCTACAGTGGCTACCCCTCTCTGGTTCGCTCTACCCTTCTGGAAGAGTCATGGAGGGCACCGTTTAATCACAATATGAATCACCTCCTTCTCATACCTTTGCAAGCTTAATGGCCACATGGTGAGATGCATTGCATTGCAGTGAGATGGCAGTGGGGGTAGTGCTGAAGATAAGTCAGCCGCACTTTATTTTCCAGCCTCTGTTAGGGTAGCATCTGTTGGCTTGTGCGCCTATTGGATTTCAAAAGCAGTAGCGCATGTCATAAGCTGATCTTCTATGATGGAACAGATTTTAGATGATTGATGTACAGATGTTTATTTTATGATAGCTAAATGAGCTATAAAGCAAACATACTGTACAGTGGGGGTTGGCATCTCTCAATAGCAGTGACTTTTGTCCAAAAGTGTCTCATCAATCCTATTATTAATAAGCAATAGTAATTAGGAGCAAAAGAAGGTGTTATGGCTTAAGTCTGTCAAGTGTGTTGTTCTGAACTTTGAAATAATTACCTTTTCTCTTATCTGTGGGATAATAGATGGTAAATGGAGTTGTACTTGGGCTGTTGTATAGCGCTTTTCAACTCTGAGCACTCAAAGTGCTTTTTACTAGACACACACACACACACACACACACAGAGCTTTATTCTATGGGTTAAGTGCTGTCTGACAGTCATGCACACGCTCACACTCTGATAGATGTGTCAGGGACAAATTGGGGTTCAGAATCTTGCCCAGAGACAATTCAGCATACAGACTGGAGGGACTAGCGACTAAACCTTCCACTAGGTAGACAACCTGCTGTAGCTCCTGGGCCACAGCTGCCCACAGCTACTAATAAAGAAAGCTGTTTTGAAGTGTTTAAAGAAACAGATTTTCCTGTAGGGATACTTAAGTTTGTAGACTTGCTTATTTGTTCAGGTGTGACATTCCACAACATGTTGTCACGTTATACTCTGCAAATGATTTTTAACTATCACACACCTGATTAAAAGTATTCATCTTTTGTATCTGTCTATTCAAACACAAGTGAAGTTAAGAGCACCTTTTGTGTGTTTCTTTAAGGGAGTTGGATCATGTGCGTTCCCGATGCCATAAACAAAAAAGGAGCTCATAATTAGTCCAGAGATTTTCTACTTACCAGTTTGTACTTTTTATGATCATTTATCTCCACAGTTTAGCTTTAATTACTTCACTAAAGATCAAGTACCTCGGGATGCAATTTCCCGCAGTAGTTCTTATCACATAAAGCTGGCATATAAACATCCAAACATTTATCATTTCTTGCTACTTACTGCAGGGAAATAAAGGCTACATAAAACATCTGTCCGTGGTATTATCGAGTTTTTTGAGCCAATTACATTTGTGTTGTTTATACTCTTAATAAGTTGAAAGTATTTCCATTTGTGGAGGATCATCCACACAGTATTCGTTTTGTTTTGAGGGGTTTTTTTTTTTTTTTGCTCGACGCTGGCAAACTGTGATGCTTGTTGTTTATAATTGCAGGTTTATGACTAAGCTGTGTTATCTCAAATAGTGGCTGCAGCCCTAAATAACAAATTCTGCCCATCTGTGAAGTTTGTTCAAACTGGCACAAATGATTTAGCCTTTCAAAGTAGACGGTGACCGTAAAATGATTTGGTGTTAGTCAAATGTTTTTCAGGTTGTCTTTTTTTTTAAAGTTGAAAAGACTCAGGATAGGCTTTGAAATAATTCTGAATGTCTGTGTTCTTGTTCCTACTTGTTTGTTTGGCAGAGGTAAGCTGTCTACTCGGCTTGAATCCTATTTTTATATCTTGCTTACAGCCCTGACCAGTATCAACAACTTGGCTAATTCATTCATTTAAATAATGCTACATACTTCTTAGAACTACGTGATTAAAAATGATTCTCCATTTGGGTTTTTGTTTTATTTCTATCATTATTTTGTCTTTTTGTCCCACAATCCCGATTTGTGATGCTAAATATTGACTTTTTGTTTCATGCCATTTGGATTTGCTAACCCTCAAATACACAATACACATTTTATTACTGTTAATGTCTAATGCAATCACTCACCAGTTGTCTGGTGTAAATTGTTGTTAACTTCAGAGAGAAATGAAGAAAACATTTCAAATGCTTTCTCACTTTTTGGCTTGTGTAATAATTTCTAAAGTTTTTCCCTAAGGAAATGAATGTCATCTGCAATATATGTCATCCTGCTTTCCCTAGAATTTGATGTATTTTGACAAAAATAACAATGAAATGACAGAAAAGTATGGATTACAAATTAAATGAATAATTTTCAGTGGCCAAAACCACTGATGGTGTTCAGCTGTTCCACATCGTAATTGATTTTGACAGAGAAAATAAAACAAACACGAGAGTAATGTTTTCTCTCTCTGTGTCAGGACGCTACTGTTACTGCTGTCGATGCATCTCGTCTCCATGTAAACAGAATACATGCATTGTCTGTTATCTCAGCTATAAAATACATACATAACAATTTTTTATGTATGTGTTATTAGCTGAAATTAGCTTTCACGCTTTTTCATCACGCTCACCAACAGTGGTATTTACTATTCAGTGCTAAACCTTCATCTGTGTGTTTTCCACAAGGACCCAACAATTTTAGAAACGGTGGATCTAAACCTGGAATTTCAACTATTTAAAATCTGCTCATGTATTTTATCAAGACCAAAATGATCCGTTTATTTTTAACATACTGTAGCTTCCTGTTTGTTAGGACAATCACCTCTCAGTACATCATTGTAATATAGTACAGTTTAATTTTGTAATTTTATTTTGGTTGCTTCAGCTGCAGTTTTTTTTTTTCCTGGCATCACTACCAAGCAGCTAATTCCTATAATGAGTTATTGTCTAGACGGACTTATCCTGACTGTGGATTCTGGCCTGTCCAAACACTCGAGCCACAGGTGTGATCAGTTCTTTTTTTTAGATGTCTCCAGCTTGCTCATTCTTGCACTCAGAGTTTGGTCAGATTGCATCAGTTGGTGATTATTTGAAACAAACTTCAGCCCCATGCATAATACTGGTCAGAGGTGCACAGTAAACTTAATATTTTAAATGCATTCATTGTCTGGTGAAGCCACCATATAAAGTAAAATAAAATAATGTATTTCCGGGGTTTGTGACCTTAGTTTATCCACTTGAGATATTAAGGGAAGTAAACAAACTAAGCTATAGGCCTGAAAGATTAATGAAAGATGCCCAAAAATTATAGCTAATGATGGATGTCATTTAAGTGTAATCCATGTTTGCTGTTTTTAGACAAATCACCAGGTTGAATGATTGATAAGCAACACAAAACTGTTTTAAATGGAAGTAACCCCATCAACATTTAAAATGTCTTATCAGCTTAAGCCTGTTTTACACTGTTAGGGCTTTCCATGCAAACCTCCCTCTTATTTTTAACAGTTTAGCTCTCAATCGCTGCCTTTGTGTTCGTGCCAGGCGGTAAATTAATATGCATTAAAGCTAAGCATTCAGGTGTGGAAGAAGAGACCTGGCATTTTGCGGAGAGCGGCGCAGAGAAAGTAGGCTGTGAGTGATGAGGGATGGGACCGATCCTGACACTTTAAGTCAGCCCTTATTGAGTGTGCACGTTCTGTCATCGTGTACCGGGCACTTCTTTCATCTGTGTCATGCACAGAATGCTTTAACTCTGTTAGCAACACCCACAACAAATACAGACCAGTCCTCTATGAAAAACACACACATGCACTGTGCTGTGTCTGTCTTTCACTGTAGTTGCTTACCATCTGGGACTACTATTGTGTGGCGTTTTAATAGGTATTCATAACACTTTGATTTATGTTCACATAGTGTTGAACTGAATTGCCATTCCAGAAATCCTATAATAGGCTATTCTTGGCCAAATCGACTAGATTTCTTGTCTCTATAATTCATCTTTACATCTATTTGGTGATATTGCACAAAACAAAATGATGAAGGTGAAACTTGGCTTAAGAATGATCCTTTGTAATGAGAAAAACAGTCACACAGATATTAACATGCAAGTCCAGAGAACAGAATAGTGATCCTGGTCACAGACATATGGTGCGGTAATGCAGAGCCTGGTGCGTTTCCCACTCAGGAGCACCTGTGGAGCTCAGAGTGACTTTTGGTCCTCCAGACGCTTAGAGGACAAGCAGCGGCCAGGTGCGGAGGAGACTGCAAGGCACCAAATACATCACCACCCCTCACTGTGTGACACATTGAGATGTTATGGTGTGCACTTCCCATGCCTTCTCTATCATCTTTCTCCCTCTCTCTCATTGCATAAAATAGGTTGGAAGAGGCAAGCATGGCAATATCTTAATAAGAGGGACACATTAAAATTGGAGCCATGAAGCATGTCATTAAAAAAATGTCTGCTCCAGGCCACCTACATCGTTCCTGATACCTACATGGGAAAGCTATAAAGTGCTTACACACTCAGTCTGGATTCATCATTGCATCTATGCAATCCCTCTCTATCAGCTTCTTTGCCTGCTTTCTGTCTCTCCCTTCCTCCTCCTGCAGGGAGATGAATTGGCAGTGGGACTGACTCGGGCTCATCAGTCACTCTGTCAGTCCTTGAGGGGTGATCAAAGCTGCAGGACACAACCTGTCCCATTCGCAATGTGATTTAGTCATAAGACAGAGAGGCTCCAGACATCTCTGTTACACACTGTGTCTGTCAGTGTGCAGATAAATAAGAGCTGCAGAGATGGAAGCATTAAAAAATGTTTTATCTGTATGGAATTGTCTCATTCTGTTGTTCCGTTTATGGGGGGGTAGTAAAAAAAAGAAGAAGAAAAAAACCCCGTCAGAAAGCAAAGTGCAGGTCATGTTGTATGATGATGATCATGATGATGTGTGCATGTACCTGGATACTGCATTTCCATCAGTCACAGGGCAGCTGCAAGAGTGGATGAATCTCTCTGCTGCTCTCTGGCTACCTGCTCATTGCTCAACACTCATCATCAAATGATGTAGCTCTCTATCAGCTGACCTTATACACCCAGTTCTCTAGAATTTCCTGTTATCTCCTGAGTTTAATGCAGTGAGTTCCCTTCTTATCCTCTTGTATGCCTTTCCCTTTTGTCTTGTCCAATGAGGAAATGCATGTCTTCTTTTCCATTTTTTAACTTTGAAGTGCAACATCAGAAGCCTATCTATCTATCCAGTTGTGGCTCCAATATTAATCTCCCTGCCAAAACATATTTCCTCAAGATATATCTCTTTTCTGCCCTCTTCAGTTGCAAACTAAATAATGCTGGGACCCTGTGAGACTTGAAAGAAACAAAACAAGTGGCACAGAGTGAATTCCAAATTATTTTTTTTTTCTTCAGTTTTTCAGGAAAAAGTTGTCTCCCTAATGCATTCAAACGTGGCTACAAGTACAAAGCTCAACTGCTTTTGTATCTGAATTTTAAAGATTTTTTTTTTTTAGTGTCGCCTGCTGGTGGCCATTTTACTGGAAACCCACAGACATGTACCAGTACCTGTGGAGGATTCAGTGGACGTGACTCAGTCAGACATAAAATGTCTGCCTAGAAAGTTTTCTGGAGCTGGCTTTAGTGCATAATGCAAAGCATTCAGTCAGCTGTTACCTCTCAAAGGTCACGTGTGTATTTGTTACCTTTGGAGGCTGCTACTCTTCTCGTTATGCTTTTTCTTTTACAAACACTACTCTCCCTTTATTCCCTGTTTTTGAGTCCACTTTCAGCCCTACTTCCTTGTTTGTGCTATTCTAACATATAGTTATAAGAGTCCTAAATTCCCATCTCTTAAATCCTTCACTCTTGTCTGCTTGCACTTCATCTTTCTTCTCACATTCTCCCGTGTCTGCTGACACAGTGCCGAGTGGATGCCTGACACCTGGGGTTGGCAGCATTTTCTTTCCTGCTAAGTATGACTTAAAGCGAGAGAGGGGAAGGCAAGAGCAGGCGTCATGCTCCTGCCTCAGCTGGGAACGACCAGTTAGGGTTTGTGGAGATCTAAATAGCTGAAGGGGACAAATATGAACATTCAAAGGCGTGGGCAAAAACACACGTTGTTGTACAGCGTAACTGTATTTATCATGGAGTGCATACATGTTTTTCTGTCCTCGAAGCAGGGGACAGAATTTTTTTTGTTTAGGGTCAAATCTGAGACGTAATGTTCAGTATTGCATTGCCTGAAAAAACAGTTTATTGATGCTGAAGTGTGCAGAGATTTCGGATTGTTTAGACTTTTCTAATTACATTTAAATCCTGATTTTATTAATAAGTACTTAAGTAGAGTCAGTTCATAAAGACACAGAGTTGGATGGATTAAAAATGGACGTGGGCTTGTAGATGTTGTTGCAGATGTACGGGTCAAGGTGTTAGTGCTATAGCCAGGATAAGAGAATGTATGCTACCTTTGTATCTGTTCTGCCTGAATAGGTTTATAATAAATGGGTCAATGTGATCATTGCTACATACAGACACTGCTGGCTTTTATTTGGAATACAAGCCTTTCATCTTTATAACTGCACTTTATTCCACTTTGTGAAATAAAGCAATATGGGAAAATTGGTGATCAGTGTGAGTCGTCTTATCCTCTCAACTTAGCCAATGCCCTATATAGTGCTACTGAAAAACTGTATTAAAGTTCCTTTTATAGCTACTCTGCGCACATAATCGCCTCTGAACGTGTATAGAGCATTAGGGGGAGACACTGTAGGATTGCTTTAGTCTGCTCTATCTACATTTAGCAGTCTGTAGTAGTGCTTTGTCCTCTGCACTGCAGTAGGATAGGAGTATATGACAGCCATGTTTGCTAATTATGTTTTCTAAGCACATATTTCATCTGCTGTTCAGCGTTCCCTGTCTGCACTTGTCGTACCCCCCTCCTCCTTGTTCATTCAGCCCATGCTTTAATTCTGTAAGACCATGCCACCAGCTTGTCTATTACCGTAATTTAAAACTCTGGAAGAGAAATGAAATAATAGAGGTTTTATCAGCTATAAATCCAGTATGGCATTACTCAGAGCAGACTGACTCTCATAATTAGCATGAAGGGTATGAGCTGCTAATACTACATCTTGTGTCAAACTGGTGCATATTTTGCTGTTCTTTTAGCATCTGTTTATCTATTTTTCACGTGTTCTGTCACCCTGTCAAGAAAAATGGGCTTTTCAGGCTCTGCATGTTCAGCAGAGGATGTACAAGATGCTGTCTTTTGCTTGAACATCAAAACTCTTTATGCATCAAGTAAATTTCTTCTTTGAAAGTTAATTTTTCTTTCTTTTCTTTTCTTTTTTAACGTCAGGCAGCACTTAAAATCTTAGCATAACAACTGATGGTGATGTGCCTTTGTCGGCGGTGAGATGGACTTTGCCCCAGTATCACTTTCTCACTCTTCAACCCTTTGTGCACAGCGCTTCCAAAATGTCTATTTTGTCGGACGCACAGCTGCAACTCTCCCTGGCGTGAGTGTGTCCCAACAGATGCTGTAGCATATCTGTGTGCATTTTAGGGTAGATAACGAAAAAGAACACTGGCATTGTGACCATTGCAGATGCCTCTGATTGCATGCTGGATCAGGAAGGAAATTCCTTTAGGACGGGGACTGAGGATCAACAGCTAGAGTCTGCTCTGCCAAGCTGGCATGGCTTCGATGGTGAGTATAGGCAAAGCGTATCCATATGCAAAACCTAGGCATGTAAGCACTGATACGTGCACAAGGGACAGCAAATGTGAATCCAATCCAAACCTCTTGTGATGGTTGTACACAACAACTGATGTTATATGATGGCTGAGGTGACAATCTACTCTCTTGAGACCGCTGACTCTAAACCTTCTCTCGTGCACTGAAGTCACACTTAGCAAGGGATTCAGGAAACGGGGACTAAAAGATTTTTTTTTAACCAGGATGTTGGGAAAGGGTTAAATAGTTAATCTTCACATGTAGTTGGTTATGATCAATAATACTTCCTGGCAAGAAGAAACTGTATTTACCCACATTAAGGAAAGAACATTATACTTGCATACTGTACCACAGTGGCTCTCAAACTTTCACAATACCACCTGAGTACCACCTCGTAAAATATATGGCTCTTGAAGTACCACCCTTATGACCCACATTAGAGTACAGCAGTATAGGCCTATTTAACACCATATACAGTTTACACGAGACAATTTTATTTCTTATATGAATGTTATTTATTTTGACTGTCATAAACAGGATGTGACAAGTGATAATAATAACAACTGTACTGCATTAAAACATTCACAGCAGGTGGGATATCCAATCTTTAAGTGATGACCTGAAGAACCGCCGTGTACCACATAAAATCAGTTCGAGGTCAGTAAGC
>VUQG01039807.1:0-12784 GCA_015106755.1 Etia nguti
CGATTTTTAAATACAAATTTATTTTGGCCGAAACGCCAGAATCTCAGGTTAAAACTCACAAAATTTCAACAACCACCAAACAGCTGAAACAGTAAATGAGAGCAGGTACACGGATTCTGCACAAAGACGTAAACACAAAGCGCGGACGGGGCTGAAAGCCGACAGCTCACTGATTCTGATGCGTCGGCGGGTCCGCGCTTTGTGTTTACGTCTTTTTTTTTTTTTTTTTGTGCTAGATTCTGAAGCTGCAGGTTTTGTCTCTCTCCAACCAAATTTGACTGAACCAGCAGCAAAAGAAGATCCAAACTAAGCTTCACATTTTGCTTCACATAAATATCGTCATGAATTCCCTCTTATTTTTGCTGTTTTGCTTCCACCACGA
This sequence comes from Etia nguti, assembly GCA_015106755.1. Taxonomy (NCBI): domain Eukaryota; kingdom Metazoa; phylum Chordata; class Actinopteri; order Cichliformes; family Cichlidae; genus Etia; species Etia nguti. The sequence goes on from VUQG01039807.1 coordinate 383, forward strand.
TAAAATCAAACTTCATGCACAGCTCTCTCTCTCTCAGTGTACTTCAAGAACAGTTTGCCATCTCAAATCTCTGTTTTCTGCATTATTCGCTTGCTTATTACCCACCAGTCTACCGTTATGTACAGCGCTGTCGGCCGCTGGTTTTTTTTTTGTTTTTTGTTTTTTTTATTTAAATGACTTCCGACAAGAAAGTCTCATTTCTGCTGTTCAATACTGAAGAAGTTTAAACTTTTTAAAATTATTCCAAATTGCAAAATGCTTAGCTGTGTCTCTAATCAAACCTCTGTAACTTTGCTCTCCTTCACTTCAGCAGCATCAGGTAATGTTTATATGTTAATTCATGGTTTTCTTCAGTTTTTGTTCTACTGCAGAATATTTTTAAGGTTATCTGCTATAAAAACCCAGACCAGGAAAATCTCCTTCATGTTTTTCTGTGTTTTATGCTCAGTTACTTTGACACAAAGGCATCTGCTGTGATGCTTACACCTTTGATAAAGTCTCACAAGTATCAGCTTTGTTTTTATAGACATAAAAACATGGGTATGTACTGATAAATGATCAGAATTATAATAGTTCTGACTGTCTGATGCAAAATTTCCCAATTCGAATCGAATCGACTCGTGGATCGAATCGAATCGGGACCTTGTGAATCAGAATCGAATCAATTCTAGAAATCAGTGATGATACCCAGCCCTACTATCTAGAGATATGAATGGCAAAGATACAATATCCAGGGAGCGGCAGTTCTCTGGGCAAAAAAGCCTTGTTGATGGCAGACGTCAGAATAGCCTGATTGCTTTGAGCTAATAGGAAGACAGCAGTAACTCAATAACCACTTGTTACAATGAAGGTTTGCAGAAGAGCATCTCTGATAATACATGAAGTCTTGATGCAGAAAGGCTACGGCTGCAGAAGAGCACACTGGGTGTTACTGCTGACAGACAAGAACAGAAAAAGATCTACAGTTTGCATAAGGTCAACAGAATTAGACAATAGAAGATGGGAAAAACATAGGTTGGTCTGAAAAGTCTTGATTTCTGTTGTGATATTCAGATGGTACGACAAACATCATGAGGTAATAGATCCATCCTATCTTGTGTCAGTGGTTCGGGCTGCTAGTGTTGTAGTGGTGTGAGGGATATTTTCGAGACACACATTGAGTCTTTTGGTACCAACCTTCACAGTGTTTGCCACAAATGCCACAGTCTACCTCAAATCATCCACTTCCCAGTGTAGTCTGTTTTTGACCACAAATTTCACTTTAAATTCTTCCTAATTGTCTTTCACATGTCCTAAGTATATTAGTTGAGGACAGAGCAGGGACGCACCTGACAGCCCTCAGCTTGATTGCAGCACCACAGCTGCAGCCAATTGAGAGTTAATTATCAAATAAAAAGAATGCCAAGGTTGGTGCTACTTTCTTGCCAACTTGTCTCTAAGAGAAAAAAAAGCCAAGCCCTCATATCTTTAAGCTGGTTGACAGTGCATGGCCAGCAAAGGATTATTCTGATAAAATCTCCTAGGGCTGCATATCAAACTCCAGCTATTAGACATATCGGACTTACAGATACACATGCTAGGCAACGCATTCTGACCAGCTGCAAAAAGAGGCCGGTTATGAGAAAAACCTAGACAGCCCCAATACCCAACGGCAACCCCTTGAGACAGTCTCCATCCCCCTCTCAGCCTAAAGGCAGGCTCTGCACTGTCGAAACCCCATCTGACTAAAATGTATCCAGTGATTCACCCCGAAACAGAGTTACTTTCCACAGCCTCACTGCCTTTGAATTTGTGTCTTCCCTGCCCTGCATTAGGTAAAAGCAAAACATCCATTTCAAGCAGAAATTTTCAAATGCATATTGTCACAGCAAATCACTGCACGGTTCGTTTTTATACACTGAAGCGTTTCCTCTTGGTTTTCTGTCACCGTACCGTCTTTACTGATTTGTATTACAAACAGATGAAAAGCAACGTGGGACAGACAGAAATATTTTAATTCTCTTACTGAGAAGATAACAGAAATTGCACATTTTTTCTTTTTAATTAAAAAATCTGCTAAAAATTTGGCAAAGGTTTATTATTCGTCCTTTAAAAAAAAGAAAGAAAAAAACCCACATCTGCTCTACTGTTATCATCCATCTGCCTTTGCCACTTCTCCCTGCTTGCTTCTAAGGATTTCTCCTCTTAACCCGCTGCATGTAATAACTGTCATCTGCCACGCCAATGAGCCATGTAGTAAAAGTGCCGTTCTTTATATTTATCTAGGCTAATCTCAAGCTGTCACGGCAGTCATTGCGAAGGGAGACGGTGCTTTATTTGCCGTGGAGGAGGGACGAGAGAATGAGTGGGAGGGCACTCATAAGGATGTCATTTGGAAAACCCCTCACCTTTGTGATGCACAGTCACTGAAGCGTGCATGGTGGCTGGTTGCTGGTGACACGGTGTAATAAATAAGGATAAGGCTCTAGATATTAGTGTTAAACCCCTGTTCTGCTCTTCAGTTTGCTCTAAAGATGGAAAGAGTCTCGCTTACATGTCATGGTAAATTCCAGTTGAAAAGGCCTCGAGCTATTTTCATCATTCTGAGTTTACTGTAGCACTTTCTAGCTCCGCCTGTCTTGTTGCGGTCTGGCTGTCAGGCTGCCCGGCTGACAGCTGATGGCTATGGCACGAGCCGGGGAAACCCATGGGAGATGAGGAGATGTCCTATAAAATATGATGTGCTGCTTAGCCACGGAGTCACTCTCATATCCTGCTGTGCCGCTTCAGAGGCTTCACTGAGCTGTTTCCAGTGGATCCGGCATGTTCTACAACCTCCATGTGAAATGTTCAGTGAGCTTGCATACATTTACACGGTTTCTTTGTTGTAATGCCATGGTGGGAATAATGAGCAATCGGCGTATGCATATGTCCAGCTCTGCCTCTGCACAGTAACAATATGCATTGGTTAACATTTTCACTGATTAATCTCAAGGGTTCTGAGTGAGTGTTTCTATAAAGACTTAAAACTTACAAAGTTTTTTTTGAAAGTTGTAAAAGTCAGGAAGTACCTGTATTTGTTGTTATCTCATTAAAACAAAGAGACAGTCTAATAGTACAAAGCTATTGATGAGAACAATTGATTACACTGCGAGAAGTGACTTAAGAGTGAAATTCAACATCCCTTAGATGATCTTAGTGCTGTCCTCTCAGAGTTAACACCTCACGTCTCATCCCCAGCTGTGAGTCTCCCTCTCCAAACACTAATATTTACCCCTCTAATAAAAATCATTGTTGTGCGGCTCGCACTAAATCAGAGGCCCGTTTCTCTCTGCAGTGACAGAGTAAAATATAAAGCATCTCTCAACGTGATGGAGAGGTCCTGAGGCTTTTATTAGCTAGATGGAAAAGACAGCCCTCGTCAGGTTGTGGTGTGTGAATCCAACTATGCGTGAAGATATACTGCAATCTGTTTCTGGCACTCTTTACTGTCGAGCCAATTAACTACTTTAGACAAGCAATTATTAACACTGATTGCTATTTTAGATGAATGACGATTTCATTTGCTGTTATGCATGTTTTAAAAGTGGCAGCGTACTTTTAACGTTACGTTCCAGTCAAACAGAATATGTAGGAAATCTGTCACCTAAGACCTCAGTCACACAGGCCTACTGTTACGTCGACAAATACCCGGAAACCACTGGGTTGAAAAATGTACATTTCCCAACCGGTTGTCAAGTGGTTGCCAACCGGTTGACACTTGGTGTCAACCATTTGAACCAAAAACCACCTTGCAATTTCTTAGGTCACTAGCAGGTTGTTGTGGGTGTCACTTAAATGCATGGAAGAGATGCAGACGTGTCTGTACACTCACCAAATGCTCGCCAAGTAGTCATGACAACTATGACAAAAACAGTTTGTTTTCAAAGTAAAAACTGCATCTTTTTAAATGTGTTAGTTTGCAATGGTGTGGCAAAACTTTTACTTTGAAGGCAAATTTTTTCTGTTTTGCATTTTTTTTTATTTCACTGCCTCGGAGAGTAAATGGCAAGTTTTTACAGACAAGTTGGCATCTTCCATGCAAACTACAGGCAACCACTGCTATCAGCTAGTACCCAAAAGAGACTTTCGGTGCGGCACCCTCTTTGGAACTAGTTTCACCTGAAGACAGCCAGCAACCACCTGCCAACCAGTCGGGAAAAATGTGCGTTTCACAATGGAAGGTTGCTAGTTTGTAGCTGACTGGTCCCTAAGCCTGTTTGGTAGTTATCAAAGTAAAGGTCTTGATCTATGTTCCTGGTGACCTTATGTCTCACTTGCTAGTTTGACATCTAACTAAACAAAACATGACATTAATTGCGTAGATTCTTTATGGCTGCTGTTGCAGTCAAAATGGGGTTTTTCAGGTAGGTTTTTGGGTTTCTAAGCCAGATCCACCACCTGCTCACACCATGATGGCAGGAGTCAAAATGATCAACTCAAAGCTTGAAGATGAGACTTCACGTTGACGTCATAGTGGTCACAGTACTCTTATGCACAGTCTATGATTATAGTCTAAGGACAAAGTTCTGCTGGGAACACCTTCAATTTCAGTCATCTGTGAGTAAGGCTAATTCTTTGTTAAATCTTGCTATATTCTAAAAAACATTCCTCCCTCCACTTAACCACTAATCAGAATTGTTTGAGTAGGTTCTTTTAAAAAAGGTTTAACTGGAATTACAGATCCAAAAAGGGTGAAATTTAGGTGTGCATGTTTAGGCTTTTGCATGTGTGATATTTTGCAGGAAGAGATTTAAGTTCACATATGCGTGTGTGTGTGTGTGTGTGTGTGTGTGTGTGTGTGTGTGTGTGTGTGTGTGTGAGAAACGCTATTTTCAACATATATAACTGACGTAATGAAAGTTGAACATTTAACGCAGCGTGAGGGGAACTGGTGGAAACAGGAATTCATATTTCATTTCTCCATCTTTAAAAATTAAAGGCTGCACGCAAGTAACAACGCTTTCACGTTAAATCATCACCATGTTACAGTCTCTCGGCTTAAGCTTGCATAGCTTGACATGTTGTTGGTTGCAAATGCACGTGCGTGTAAACTCTCAGGTTGATTTGCAAAGTGTCTGAGAAGACCGGATGCAGCGCGCCACACTGTACATCTGGATGCAAAAGACTGAGGCGGAGGTCAGGGGGTTAAACACTGAAAAGCGTGTGGAGTGCGAAAATGCGGAGTAATCTTTTACGCCCTGTGCTAATATGGTAGAGTGAGAGATAAGACACAGAGAGATGTACAGTAGCCAGCAGTGAAGAGTATCTGCTGCCAAATGCACCGAAGGCTAGATGAAGACGAGCTCCTGCCATCTGGGCAGCTTGAGGCGAGGTTGAAAACAACTCCCGCTCCATCACTGGCTCTCCGCCTCACTTTCACACATCGTTTTTTTATATATATATATTTTTTTACCCTGTCCTTTTGGCCTCCCATCACATTAAACCGTCCCATCTTCACCTCGCCGTGTCGTTCTCAAGCTGTCTTTGCTTTTCTCACTCACATTTCCTGTATTCAGATTCTGCCCTCCCTTCTCTCTTTCTCCTCTCAAGGATTTATCAGTCTTAATTATCTTAACTATCCTGCTTCATACTCAGCTTGTATCTAGCATATTAAATCTAGGATTCAGCAGGGCTATTAGTTACACTCAACATGCAGGGGCTAATTGATTTAAGGAAGCAGGATTTGCTCGTTGGTGCCGACGGCTTTAACCGAAAGCTAATATAAGAGGACGGAGGCCGGAAAGAGACGCTCGCATAACTGCTCGTGCTGCAAAGGAGAGTTTCTTTCTTTCTTTGTAAACTTTAAATTTCTCTCACATCCCTTTGATGCCCAAATCAGTTTGTTTCGACTCCAAGCTCAGGGAGATGCAGCACTCGGCTTGGAAATAGGGATTCAGGACTTTTTTTTAATGACTTGCAGTCTTTTCTCGTAGTTCTCAAGTGGGAATTTGTTCCGTTCCCTTATTTACATGGGATAACTGGGGTAAGGATAAATATTTTTGGTTGGTGGGGAAGCAGAACAGCGAAACAGATGTCTGTTTAAATGTCATGTTTGTCGCCGAGGCTGTGCTGACATTTTAGACCCAGACTTTCACCTCTCGGATTCGTTCGCTGCGAGTCGTTACCAGAATCAGGTTGAGTCAGAGCTGCTGTTGTGAATAAATATGATCTAACTGATAGCTGACCTCTCGCATTAACGAGCAAATGGGACTAAAACCACCCCACGCCAGTAAGACTTAACTATGTTTGTGCATCCGAGTCACTGCATCCCGTCTTTTTTCTCTTCCTTTCTGCGCAGGCCCGTGTGACTCCTACTACATATGCAGTTAGGGTGGCTGGTGGCCACGGATATTGATAATGGCACTGGGGACACTCAGCTTCTTGTCTTATTAATCAAACTAGGCTGAGCGGTGACCTTTCTCGGAGCCTGGTGCTTTGGACTGAGCCAGATCCCCTGCCTCTGCTGCCCCCCCGGGAGCAGCAGCCTGACATCATTCACCCTGTGTCCGCTAATGTCAGCCCCAAGTCTGGCCACAGCCTCTCACCGGCCCTGCCTGGCGCCCCGGACACAGCCCTGGATGACAGAGACATTGATCACTCAGGAAGCTAGGGTTTTTCTTGGTGGGGAGGGCGGGGGCTGGTGCTGGTGGTGTCGGATTTGCGTTTATGTGTGTGTGTGTTTTGATACTGCACCAATTGAAACTGGTGAGCCTAATTAGACTTCACATCTGGGCCTAATGAGCAAATCAAGACCCATCATTGATCAAGCATCAACTGGCCTTGAGCTGTTCTCTGATTGGTTAAGAGTTGCACAAGTGCTGAAAATGGCTGGATTAAGTATTCGCGACACAACTAATTGTTTTTGCAGAAGACCTGGCATCAATCTTTCCCTTATTATTATCTACAGCAGAGTAAAATCAATATGATTTTCCATCCAAAAAGAAAAAGACTATAGTAGACATGTAGACAAGTAGCGTATCATAAAAACACAGGCATGTTATCAGCCTATCCCCGTCTATACCCTTTCTTTCAGACACAGTGTGGGCTCAGTCACGTGTCTCTGATCAGACCAAAATAACCTGGTCTAAGTCACTGCTGTTACTGTCCACCATCAGCAGTGGCTTTCACATAAAGCTCATAGCAGCAAATTAAGGTACTTCAAAGCCCTTAATGCCCAATTACTGCACTTTGTGTTAAATTCATGCTCTTCATGGGATCATAGTGCAGACAGATCTGAACACATGGGAAATGATACACATCCTGTTTTTCAGAATGAAGTGTAACTATCTGAGCAAATTATCATCTCTGACTGTTTTCATTAAGGATATTTATAAATGTTCTTTTAAAAAAAAGCTCTTTTAAAGTCAAATCAGAGTTTTATAATGTTGTATACATTTGCAAGTTTACTCAGTATTGTTGTAATCCAGCTAATTAATAACTAATAACTAATTCAGCTGACTTATTAATAGTTTGCCAAAATTGTGTTGGATCGGGATAAGGATAAGAACTTAAGAAGTGCTAATGTTTTATTTTTTTTCTTTGAGCCTTGTCATTTTAACTGTTGCTTAGTTTAGGAGTCAGAAATAATAAATGGCAGCCAGCCTCGAAGGTTGTCATTTATTATTACCCTCCGCCAAGGAGGTTCTATTTTTAGTAGCGCTTGTATGCATGTCTGCATGTTCGTCATCCTGTCTGTAAACACGACAGCTTGAAAAGTTTTGAATTAATTCTGATAAAACTTTTTTTTTTTTACTAAAAACTCGAAAAAACTCGAAAAAACTAATATATATAGGAAATACAATACTATTCCCTTAAAGTAAATACTACCTAGAGGCAGAATACGGCACTTTACATAATCATCAACTGATCTTAAAATAATAATAATTAACAACTGTCTGTGTGTTAGCTGTCCACGTTGAATCCATGTCGCATTAATTTCTAACAGATTTATTAATTTTACAACATATTTACAGGGTCCCAGATCAGTCTTATTATAAATACAGACATTATCCTACCTGTTCACTGACTCCTCCTAAATTCCTTGGCATTGTTGTCTTTTTTAATTTATTTTTATAGAAAAACACAACAGGATCTTGTGTGTTGCTGTTTGGTCAATATATTCTTTGTAAGACTGCTTGTTGGCAGCTGTACCAGGCACCAGGAGAGTGATGCCTAAGGGATTCCCAGATCATCCAGGAACATCCTTTCTGGCTGATGCAGCACCTGTTGTCAAAATGGCAAAGGGATATGCGCAAGCACGAGCCACAGTGAATGGGGGCGGATGTAGGGTCTGCTATGTGAATTGCGATGGGCTTCCATGAGACTCAGCACATTTCAAGTGATGTCTTGGCACCCTGTGTACCAGTGCACTCTGTTCCCACTGTCTCATTTGAAGAGCTCTTAAAAACTGTAAAAAGCATGTCATGACCAGATACATTTAGCTTGTGAAATCACGCTTAATTGTATGTGATGCTTTTTTGAATTTGTGGCTTACAGACATAAAAAAAAAAAAAATGCACGAGGATAAATTCATAGATTTGTTTTTACTTTTATTTTACGCAATTCACGCGCTTATGCCAGAGCCGAGAGCGAAACTCTTCAACTGGCAGAACAGAAACAAGCCAGAGAACCTCCACACAACATTAAAGGCGACATCAAAGTGTACGTAGATGAGGATGCTGTAGCACAGGGGCACCGGCATTAGGCAAAATAAACTTCATTCAAATTATTCAAGGATAAAAAGGGTAAGAAGAAGATTGCAAATCAGCACTTATATTTGTGGAGCCCGCTGTACTTTGGGGTTTCTTCGCACAACTTTCAATAAACATATTTCATAACAGCCACGGTTGGCACCTTATTCTGGTCCGTTAATGAGGACGATCTTTTATTGTTGATTCGGTCTCAGGAGAAGAAATGAATTCTACTTTGTTATACTGATTACCGAGGTTTCACCCTGATGACTTTGCCTTGTTTTGCTAATAAACTTTTCAGCTGTGAATTTATGGCCAACGTCAGCAAACAGTAAGCCGCGGACAAAGCTTGTCATCGGAGAGCGGCTTGTAATCAGCTGATAAAGGATTCATTACTAAAACAAACGCTTCTTTAAAGTGATAATGGACGCGGCCCATCACGTATGTGCTAAGATCTAAAAATGGGTATTAAACGGTATTATTCAGTTTTTTGACCTTTTGTTTACTGTTTCCTTCCATTCACGAAACGTCTCTAAACCTTCATAATAAGGTTTTTTTTTCTTTTGGTGATTGAATGTGTATGTCTTTGCCTGTTTGCTCATGCGCTACTGAAAGCTCTTGTCCACATACACAAAAAAATGGACAAACACCCCAAATGGGGCATGTGCGCGTCCATGTCTGTGTTTCTTATGTGGTCTGTTGTCTGCTGGTGAATGTTTAGAGAACAGATTTCTTTGACGTTGACGGCACCAAAGCAATACAGATTTGGCAATTAACCTTGATGTCACTGTAATTACCAAGTCACTTTAGTAAAATGAATTAATTTCCCAAAAGGACTCAGAAACAAAATTACCTTCTCTCTTCCTGAAGAGAGCCAATATGGCGTCTGATAATTAGGGAAGAAAAAGTGAGCCGCTGCCATATTCCTGTCTCTCATTGTGTGTATTCTGTGTAATCTGCCACAGGGGGAAAGCTGCTGATCTGCCTGCCGCTCCCATAACTTCCTCTGGGTTCACGCTGTTGTGACTCTGGCTTGTTCATTTTTCAGCTCGCCACGTGTTCAACCACTCGCCCCCCCCCACTTCCGACCTCTTATATTTTCTGTCCTCGTCGGCTGGTTTTACAGACGACAGCCATGTCGCCCTGTGTGTTCCAAGAGTGTTCTTTCATTCGTCGTGGATATGACAGTAGGTGATAACCACTCTTGCTGTTGGGAGTGAAGAAGAGTACAATTTCCACAGCTCGCTTGATGTGGTTCCTAACATCCAAGCCCCCTATATTGGCTGAGGTGTCTGTCAATCCGTTTATGCTGCTTTAATTAATATGTAAATTTATTAATTGCGTGTTTTTAGCTTGGTGGGATCTCTCAGGTGGGGCCAAATAAGCAACGGTTGCCTTTGCCCGTCTCCACATATACAGGCAGTGGATTGAGGTATAAATAAAGTAATTGAAAACACTCGGCTTTGAGTCCCTCAAGTGAGTGTCGTCATGCCATATCTCCACAGACCATAATCATAATAGACCATAATCATGCCAATCATAATAGACAGTAATTATATGTATAACCTCATTAGGTTTTATAATTGTGTAACGTTTTAGATAATTAATGAATTGTTACTTACTCGTTATTAATTATTTCTTTTTTTTTTTACACCCGTGGTGATGGCTGAGGAGGAGTTTGCTGAAGGTTGAATGGATATACCCCTCTTAAAAGTCAATTACTTGCCATCATGAACTAGGAGAATAATATTATATTAAATAATATTAAATATTTTTTTGTCTTTAAAAGTGTGTCTAATAAACAAGACAACCAACGTGCCTTATTTCAGATACACTGTTTCTACATTTGCTGCGTTATAACTTGTTTAGTGTTATTTTAAATCAAACATTGTGACTTGTGGAAGTAAAAACTCTCCTTTAACAGGAAGAACGATTGCTTTTAATACTTGTCAGTGACACCCTGAAATCTGGACCATCACCAGATGCTGTGTTTCCTCCCACTGTCAGGCCTTCACTGCAGGCACCGTCAGTTGCTGCTCGTTTGTGGGTCTTTATGCCTTCATTTTTGTATTTAACTGTTAAAAAGCAGCATCTGTTGGGTTAAGATCTGGTGGTAATGTAAAAAATCCCAATTCTTTGCTTTGAAAAACTCAGTTTGAAAGGGAAATAATTCTTCATTCATCCTCAAGAATGTAACAAAATATTGATTTGGACATCCCTAAAGTTTTTACTAGGAGGTTTTTGGTTTTGTTTTTTTGTTTTTTTTGACAGCTGATGACTTCCCCTACTTGCAGTAACATCTCTATGGTGGGGTGTGGTCTGCTGTAGAGGAGGGGTGGTGCAGTGGGTTCAGGGGCAGTGCCAGGGAGGCTGGCAGGGCAGCTGGGACCAATCGCCTAATCATGCCTTCCGTTTTAGCAGCCCTCTGGTACCCGAGAAGAGGGAGAGAAGCCAAAGAAATGGCAGCTGAAAAGCTGCGAAAGCATCGGAGTGTACATTGTGGCTGAAAATAAACAATCGTTTGCCTGTAACGCTGACTGCATGTTTGTCCTGCTAGATGTCGAGTTTTACTTAAAATTACAGTGAAAAAGCTAAAAAATACAAATTCAACTTAAGATACCATGTTTGCTTCATCTGGAATGAAACCTCACCTGGTCATGAAGCATGTGAGTCAATTGTCCAATTAGTTTGGAACTTTTGAAAAGGAAGAAATGTGAATAGGAATTCCTTTAATCCAGAGTATCTGTAAAACTCTGTGAATTAAAACTGAAAGTCAGTACTTCAATTGCATATTAATTGTTGGATTTAAAATCTATTTTGGTGGTAGGAAAAACTACCCAAATTCTGGACCTAACTGCCCATAATGAACACGTTGTGTTTCTTAATGCTAATGCTATTTGCTTCTGTAGTTCCTTCTAACACACTGATCTCCAGGTTATATAGAACTTTCAGTAGTTTTCCTAAAATTCAAAGCTCACATGTGAAGTCCATTTTCATATTTTCTATCAGAGCTACTTCAATGAAGCACAGCCAAATATAACTATATAACTAGAACCTATAAATGACCGCTTCCTTGGCATCGGTGTCATTGATTGAGCAGGTGAAACAGTGCCGCACTCCTACACCTTGCTGCAGGTTTTAAGTACATGTCATTAAGTTAATTAGAAGCAGAACTTAGCCTTAGTTTTATTTTAAACGAATTCGCCAGAAATGTGGTGGAGGGTTTGCTGTCATATGTCTGCGATGCTGTAATGATGTACCGGCCCTCTGTCTGCTCCTGTGGCGACGTCGACATTGACTACCAACTGTTAAAGTTAACAGGGAAATCGAGGTGCTTCAAACTAGTTATTAATGGAATCTGTAGGTTTCACCGAAACTACATTTTCTTTTTGTTCTTTTAGGCCTGGGTTTATGCATATGTGGAAGATTTTTCTGTTTTGCAAACTGGTTATTTACACTACAAAGAGCAAAGGCCCGACTGTAGGCTACGGGTAAAACAAAGTGTTTGATTTTACTCAACGTATGTTACACGTAATATGACAGTAGACAGAACATAGCCAGAAGGAACAGTTGAGTCAATTAGGCGTGAATACAAACCTTCAGCCTGTGTTTAAATGAAAGGAAAGAGAGAGTGTGTTAAGTTAGTTGGACCAAAGTCATGAGCGATCCTTCCCCCAGCTCTACATCATTA